>VDFB02053328.1:25613-43530 GCA_007258455.2 Sequoia sempervirens | reverse complement strand
ACTCAAACTTGATTAAACTCAGCCCACAAAGCGCTCTAACTGCTACAAGAATGACACTATTAGCAGTTAATTCCTCTTGTATTTATTGTGCATGGTAATGGCAACCTTCATCAATGCTTAGTAAATATGCATGTGCAAACATGGCAATTTGGCGGCATATGTACTATCACCGTTTAACTAGAGCTGCATGAGAATCCAAAGATCACCCTTCATGATTGCCAACAACAACATCTTCACACAGATTGAGATCGACGTGACTACACAAGCAAGGAATAATTCATTAATGCTTCACCAACCTTCCTCTTCCTCCTGCGAGCTAGCAGGGAATAACAAATATTTACATTAGCTTTTAATCTTGGTTGTTGATCTAAAACCATGGGTTATGAGCTCAATAGTGGAGATTGGGCCCCACATTCCATACAGGACACACATCTACCTTTTTCTAACCTCACACCAAATAATAGGGTGACACCTTAGGTCTGCGAGTTGGCGGGGTATGATCAAGATCTTCTCCCATATCTTTGAATATGGAAAACCTACACATTGCACGGTTAGTATTTAATGAAAGGCTTTGGCTAAGCCGTCAGCGACATGATCACTGGAGTTAATGGCTTAGGATTACGTCACTGGATTAAAATTAAAACCCAACTTTGATTTTAATACTTTATTTCCTCCGTAAGGTTTTATTTCCTAAGTCTCAGTTGGCCCCGTTAAATTCTTATCCCAACCCTAACAAAGAACAAATGATTAAGCTAAGGATTGTATTTGTTGTTATAACTTTAGTTCTAGAGAATTCTTAATTACCAATTCTTATTTGTGCATTTTGTATGAATCCAATTGAATGCCTTTCCGCTATCATTATGGAAAGGAAATTTTATTATTGCAACCCTAACTCTAACACTAGTGAAACCTTGACCCTAGCACAGTTGAATTTCGTGTTATAGCCTAACTCTAACACTAAGCTGAGACTGTAATCACTTAACCCTAGGTATTGTTTGAAACCCTAGCCTAATTGTATCAAACTCTAAGAGACTCTAATTGAACCCTAACCCTAAAATAGACAATAACCCTTATGAATTGAACCCTAACTCCAATCCTAGCCCTAATTTGGAATAGCCTTAACCCGACCTTAATTAAGCCCTTGTTAGTTATAACCCTAATTGATCCTAACCCAAATTGAGATACTAATTGGACCTTAACCCTAAGTGAATAGCAACCTTAATTAAACTCCAACCATAATCCTAGTTGAATTTTGACCCTAATCATAACCATAATTCAGCCCTAACCTTAATTGAACCCTAACCCTAAACATGAGTTCAATTAAGTTTAAGGTTCAAATAGGGTTAGACTTTAATTAAAATTAGGTATAGGATTCAATTGGGATTAGGGTTGGGGTTGGGGGTAAAGGTTAAGGTTCTATGATAGAGCTTGGGGTTAGTGTTAGGGTTCAATTGGGGCAAAGAGGTTAGTATTAGGAGTTAGGGTTAGGAGTTCAATTAGGGTTTCATTAATGTTTAGTTTAGAATCCTTAGTTATGTTTAGGAGTTGGATATAAAATTAGAGTTAGGTTTGAAGTTAATTGAGTGTTAGTTTAGGGTTAGGGTTATGGTTAGGCTTATAATTGAAATACTAGTATTGGGATTAGATTCTATCCCTTTAATAAAAATAATCTTCTATAAATTCATTTCAATTTTTTTTTAAGAATTATATAATTTAAAATATTTTTCAAAATTCCTATGTTGATATATGAGAGATATAGCAAATCTAAACTCTATACAATTTATAGTTAACTTGACATTGTGTATAAAAGGTTTAAGTTATGAATGTTACATAATATAAAAATAAATGTGCTTTTGATATTTTATTTAATGGAGTTTAAAAGATGTGCCAATAATGTTGCAATCACTTACTAATGATTAATTTTTTCTTGATGGTTAAAATAGATTGGTAAAGTAAATTTATCTATAATAAGTAAATTTATGTTGATTTTTTCTTGATAGAAGTAAATCAATATTTCATAGAATTTATCTATAATTCTTATTTAATTTTTTCTTAATTATATTAAATTATATTTTATTAATATGTTAAAAAAATTAAGTTGCTTATAAATATATTTATGTGTTTTTATAATTAACTTGGTTTAAGTTATGAATGTTTAATATAAAAAATAAATTTGTTTTCAATGTTTATTTGTTAGTTTAAAAAATGTGTGAATAATGTTGCAATCACTAAAGATTAATTTTTTCTTGATTGGTTAAGCGGTATTGTGCAATTATTCTATGTTAATTCCCAATGTATGAATGCTATATAATATAAAAGGAAAAATATTTCGAATATATTTTTAATGCATCTTTATATTTTATAAACAAACATCTAAAATAAAAATGTGATTGTAAAAAAAATACAACTTAATGAGTGAACACACATTTAAAGTTAAAAGTGAAATTATAAAACAAATTGTAAATTTATTTTATTTTTCTTCTATAAATATAATTTTTTTATTTGTCGTCCACCTAGTAATGCCCACTTCTCCTTTTAATGAATGTTTTATTTTGCAAGGGTTGATTTAGTGCTACCGTTGATCTATTTCCTGTAGATATCAACAGTGCCCGCCATCTCGTGATCAGGAATTGAAGGATTGCGAAATCAAGGGTGGGCGCCACGTGTCCTATCCGAGGGATCAAATTTGAGCTATCGCTGACCAATTACCATTTGATCTGAGTCATTCCCTACCATCCCACGATGGTGCTTGGGTTGATTGCGAAATCATGGGCGGGTGCCACGTGTCTCATTCGATGAAGCCTAAAGAGTAAAGGAAACACTAGCCGACTTTAAATGTATTAAGGGGCAGATTACTAAAGTGTTCTCAAGATGCACATGTTCTAAATTGACGGATATGTTATAATCTCGCTAGAAAAGTTGCTCAAAGGTTAACGACATGGCTGGCGACTGTGTTAAAGGAACGAGATCAACGGCGCCCATTATCCCGTGATCAGGGATTATAGGGATCGCAATATTACGGGCGGGTGCCATGTGCCCTTCCTAAAGGATGAAATCAGCGTGACCATTAATGAGCTGTCTCTTCAAGATTGACGGTGCCCGCCATCCTGCAATTAGGAATTTTGGGATCGCGTTGTCGCGGGTGCCTGCCACGTGTCTCATCCAATGAAGCCTAAGGAGTGAAGAAAGTGTTCAATGGTTTTAAATGTATTATGGGGCGGATTACTAATGCGCTTGTAAGATGCATGTGTTTTATTTCAACGCAGATGTTATGATTTTAAGGGAAAAGCTACTCAACAGTTAAAGGAAAGGATGACGACTATTTTTGAAGGAGCAGGATTTATGGTAAAAAGATCGACGGTGCCCGCCATCCCGCGATGATAAATCAAAGGATTGCGATATTGCGGGCAACCGCCACGTGGCATTTCTTCGCAGTGTATGACATAGTGGGCCCCTTTATTGCCGTGTTGGTGATTATGTCAGCCTGTTTTGAAGATGATTGTCGATGATTTGATCAAACTAAAGGATCAATGGCTCAAATTTAAATATATATAAAATTATGGTTGGATCCATTCGTGCAGCCCACGAGTGAGCTTTAATGGCAGATGAGACATCCACTGGCAGAATTTGATCGACATAAAATCAATTTACTCGTCTCATTTGTATCACAAAGCATCCAAGTATTTTGTGAAAATAGTTTTAGAGCCAAAGGTGAAATTGCGAGCAGCTGTTGCCAGAAATTGGAGTTTGTGCGAAAAAAGTCATGAGTTAATTTTCTCTATTTCCCAGTCATTCTGCACTTAAATTTGGGAAAGGAGGGTTTGCTATGCTTGTCACTAAGTTCATTAAAATATTTTGTTAGGGCTATTGTTTAATCATAAATTGTGAGGAATTGCGGTATTTTTACTCTGTAATTTCCTATCTCTGCTTAGTCATAGCCACTTGAAGTGTAACATTGTAGTGAGGCCCTGTTTGTCTAAAATGGGTGCCAAACAACACTCTGGCACATTGAGTGTTGAAAAAAGAAACTTGTACGATGATTTCCTAGATCAATTTCCATTATCAATAAATGAGAAAAGGAAAGTTTTGGTGTTGATGCAAGGGAAAATCCTAGGGGAGGGGTTGGTGTGTAATAATTCTAACATTGCTGATGCTAGGGTTCCACTCACAGGCTTACAAATGTTTAGATTATGGTATGGACAGAGGCATTTGCCTCATCCTTTTTCAAATGGATGGAGGTACGACATGGGAAAGCTAGTTGTTCCAAATGTGTTCCCTGATGTGGACTTACTTAGAGTAGTAGCCATAAGATATGACCCTATCACACGGGTAATCAGAGATAATAATGGAGGGGTTCTATTAGAAATTAACAGATATGTTATCTAACAGACTTTTGATTTGAGTGAGCCAAGTGATGACTTGGTTCCTATTAATCTTGAAGAAATGAAGCAGGAGTATACAAAATTCCAATCTCTTTTTAGGGTTAAGCTACTTCCACCTCATCTAGTTAAGGCAGGAGGTTCACAATTTCACATAAGCCCTAGTGACCAGGAACCCTTCAGATTGAATTGTTTTGGAAAGCCTTTCTTGACTACTTTCTATTCACTATGTCAAATTTTGGGTTTCAGCCTTGGTGCAATAATGTTGATTGCATACATGTTCATTGGGGTGAAAATACAACACCCTAACTTCTCTGTAACATATATGACTTTGCTTCTTTTTTTTTGGTGGAGAGGATAGATGAAGGACTGTTGAAGCTGCACAATGGTGATACTAGTACTTAATTTTTTTGGTATTCCATGTTGATGCATATGTTCTTGTTTAGGAATGCTGATTTCTTTGCTGAGAATATGAACTTAAGACAATCGGTTAATGGAGAAAGATTGCCAGTACAGATATGGGCTGCAGATTTGTCCTATAATAAGTAAAGCACCAGTTATGTGCAATTTGATAGTGTTTTGCTGCAAGATTGAGGGGCTAGATTGATGAGTAAAATGTACCCTGGATCCCTCGGGGAAGTGCATGATTTCCCTTAGGCGAAGGAGAGCCAGAATTGAGGGTTTACATACTTTGGGGTGATATTGTCCCATATCCCGATTGACACACTGTCCTAAGAATATGGATTTCAAGGAACCCCTCACATACTACCATACAATGTGGCACCAAGACTAGGGTTTGCAGAAGTTATGTGGTGGATGGGGTGTATTCATGAAGATAACCTAATTAGAAAGGGGAAGGGAACATTATTCCCTAATTATACAGTAGTGTCGACTTTACATTTAAAGGGAGGCTGGACACATTTTGAAAAATTCTTTGTTGATTACCATTTGAGATTTGGTCCAAGGTGACAACATGATCCTGAAGGTTTCTTTGCTCTTTTCAGAAAAAGAATAAAAGGTGGAAAATTTGCATATGAGTTCAATTTCCCTGAGGCCCTGATCAGGAATGAATTTGATTTAAATAGACAAGAATTGAACAAGGGAAAGTGGATAGCTTATAGTAAGCTATTGGATATTGTGCATGAAATGGATCCGACATATAATCCATTGATGGAATTCACTCCATAACACAAGAGAATTAATTTTTTAATGAAGAATTTCAAGGAGATAATGGACACCTTGACAACCAAAAAGATAAATTTAAGGGTAAGTCTGGATATGCAAGGAAAAAGTGATATTCCAATTGAAACAAGGCCGGTATGTCAACCTACAGAAAGGCAGCCCATCTATAGGAGGAAAAGGGATACTGACAGTGATGAGGAAGAAGTAGATAGAAAAGGGAAGAAAATAATGAAGGTGCCTTCATGACCAGGCCCAAAATTCAAAGTTCCTAGGCCTGTCAAAATCATTGAATTAAAATCTTCACCAGAGCGCAGTCCCCCATCACCACCACCTGAGCCAAGCCCTAAGAGGCAAAGAACTGATCACCTACCTGAGGATCTCACAGATGAAATTATTGTTACTGATCAAGACATGCAGGTTGGTATGTCATCCTCTCCTAGGTCAACTGAATTGGTTCTATCTAATTTGGATATGAAGGTTAAGAGTGTGCAGGATGTAAGAATGGAGGCTTGCAAGGAGTTCTTAGATGACAATGCATTTGTAAAGACTCATGTATTCTTGCAATTGGCATGGAGGATGAAATTTGAGGAATATCAAAATAAATACAAGGAGAGAAGAGAACTAAGGCCTAACATGTCAGATCAGGAGAATGATGAAGAAGTGAAAGCTGAACTAATGGAAGAGTTCAAAAACATCACTCCTGAAGAAGGAAGACAACTAGTGAATCAGGTTGGCGTTTTGATTTTTCCTAAATGGGACATTACAGATGCAGTGGCTTTCAATGCCATTATGAAGTCCAAGAATCCTTTTCAGGATTCTGAAGAAGTTAAGGCAACATTACAAAACTCTACCTTCAGTGAAAATATGAGACCTTGGCAATTTTGGCATTGGCTCCACAAGGAAGAAAGACAGACATTGCTGATATTAATCCAAATTTCAAAGGAGGATTAATAATAAAGAGGGATTCAAAGACTACAACAACCGAAGCCACTAGTTTAACTATGAATGTGGCCAAGTTGGCTCAAAAGACTGTTGAAAGAGAGGAGGCTGAAAGAAAGAGCCTAATGGAGAAGTATAACATTTTAATTGAAGAATATAGTAAAATGCAACAGAGGAATGTTGAACTGCAAACTGAAGTAGAAAGGTTCAAGTATAGACATATTGGGGAAACATCCAATGTTCCAGGAACCAGCACATCACCTCCCACAGCAAGGTCAATGCCTCTTGCTTCTCCAAATGTTTCTACACCAGGGTCTCCCATTCAAAATCCTTCTCTTACCCCTCCTCTAGAACAAGTTGATGAACAAACATAGTGCTCTGTTGATCCAACAAAGAGGCAGCTCATGCAGGAAATTGATCAATTACAGACATCACTAAAGGTAGAAGAGGAGGGTTTTCTTTCAAAAGAAAAAGAAATTGTTACTCTTGTTTTGGAGCATTTAAATGAAAAGGTGGATAATAAACTGCCCTCTATACATTCTTTGTATTCTTTGCTATTTGAAGCAATAAATAATATTGATAGGGATAAGGGGATAGTGATTCCAATAATTAAAAATTAGATCCCTAGGGAAAATAATCTAGATCTTATGAATAAAGCCTCAAGGTTTGATGTAAATAACAGGCCCCAATCATTGAAGCCTACTTATATATTAGTTAAACATTGCAAAGGTTTTAGACCTTACAGGAGATGATCTAAGTGGGAAGATTAGGGGGTGGTAAGAACTTCAATGATTGGGGTAACATGCTATTACGATATAAGCTGAGTGAAATGGAAATCAAAACAACCAACAATGGAAAGATCAAACAAGAGTAAAGTCATCAATAATCAGAATTAAAATAATTTGTGATGACTCATATTATGTTGTTGGTGGTGTATGGATAAGATTATTGGTATAACTCATTTTTGGAATCTTTTTTGAAAGTACTGTCAGTGTGATAAAAGTATTTTCCTTATAGTACAAAGGTAAAAGAGGTGATTGATTTTGACTGGCCAACTAACGAAGAATACCAGAGGTGGGTGGCTAAGTATTTGAATGATGATGAGTAAAAAGAGTGGGCTATTGATAGGTGGCAAATTAGATGTTGCGGTTACAATGTTTCCAGTTTTGTATGGATGACTTTCTTAGCGTGGGTTTCATGTGGTTTTTTGTTATTGCATCAACCTTCCTTCGCCTACATGATGAACAAGAATATGCTCTAGGATGATTGTTGTTGTAACAATTTTTGAACAAGAATATTTTTTAAGGTGGTGGCTATTATAACAAATTTTGGAATATCACTAGGTGCTCCAATTGACTGGTGACAGGTGTACTTTCTGGCCCAGTGCTTGTTTTCTCTTTCATTTTCTATAAGAAGGATTTCAAGGCCAAAAGTATGGGTTATCAAGTTAGATATTTTTTGTCGAGTCTAGGTGAGGTTGCAGAGCGAATTGTAAGTCGATGGTTTAATTTTTGTAGGAGTCTAGGGTGAAATTACCATGAATTATGTAATAGGTTTGAGTTCATGGGGATTTAATGTTGTATAAAATTACTAGCATTTGAGTTGAAATGATAAATTCAAACTCATGTCTCTCCATTGTACATGCATGCTCGAACTTTGAATGATAAAGAATAGCTAAGGGTTGTTTTTATCATCTCAACATTTATTGGTGTGTATGATTCTATTTTAGCTTTAATTCAAGATTAATCAAAAGATGCTTGAATGGGATTATAGGTGGATATGTGTTGTATAAGGATTTGATAAGTAGTCCTGGGTTAGAATGCACACTGATGAAATTGTAATGCAATATTGTCAGGGATCTTATATGTGATGTATTAAATATGTTATAAACCTCTAGATGCTTATGAATTTGACTCCTGCAATGGATATATGGCACTAATTTAAGTTGTAATTATTAGTGTAGTTCAGTATTTGTTTGTCTTTTCCTAGAGCTTGCTACAAATTACAAATCATTGACTATCTTATACAATGGATTATGTTTAGTTATCTCAAGCTCCAGATAGTTGATATTGTCTATGAACAACCAATTCTAGCTGATATTATCTTATTGTGTTGAGCTATTAAGTGAGATCATCTGCTGTATTAATGTTGTTTTATAATAATGAGTGCAGAGGTTGTAAGAAAAACACATTAAGGGATCCACCCTCACGGGTCTTGCGAGCTCAAAGTGTCTGAGGCTTGTAAGAGTCCTCGTCAGGTTAGTTACTAGGTCGCCGAGCTTCCTTCAATTGAAATTGGAAATTCCATAGGTAGATTAGAAGACAAACCTAGTTACATTGTAAAAAGAACCAACATACATGTCAACCACTGAACAACCACCTCTACAACTAACTTTTAAATCTTTTATGATCACATGAAACATAAAACATACTAATTTCAAGGTTGTTAACATCCCTATTGAATTTTTTTTATTTTTTGACCTTTCAAACATTAAAAGTACATCATTAAATTAATTATGTAATGGCATAAAAATTAAAAACATCATGAATTAATTACATAACCACATAAGTCAAATATAATTCTATCAAGAATTAATATCAAATACATAATATAATCTTATAACTCATACATTTCAATGTCATTGATCTTCTTCTTCTTCATCCAACTCTTTATGCGTATCCTTCGATCAGTTGACATTGGGGTTGGTCCTTATGTATCATCATGGAGTCGCCGATGTCCGGTTTGATAATGTCATCATCCACACAGATATCATCTTCATTAAAATTAACTCCTACATCATCATGATCTAGTTCCTCCTCTTCGACATCTTCGTCAGGGACATCATCAGCTAACTATTGATCTTGATCATCATCTACATCATCTTCTAGTTCTTTGGTATCTTCTTCTTCCACTACATTATACTTTACTGGCCTTCCTCTTGGATCATGTCTAGCAATAAATGACCAACCTGGTTTACTTGGAACCTCTATGTAAATACCTTCTCCGTGGCAGGAAGAACACTTATAGGGCTCATTCTGGCTCGCTCGATCAACCTTGTATTAACCATGGTAAATCCATTATCATGTTCAATAACATTTCTCAGGATCATTATCATTCAATCGTAGCCTATACCATAGGACGACGAACAAAATTAATCTGAAGGACTGAAAGTCACACTCAAGTATATCATCCAAAATCCCATAGTATCGATTTTCTGAGACTTCTGGATGTATGTCGCTTCTAGATGAAACATTAGTCACCTGAAAGACTGCAGTTATACCAGAATCACAAGTTTTCTTCATGTCATCCAACATTTTGATTCAAAATTTACAACCATTGCACCACATAGCCTTGTGGTGTTTCACCTGCAATATGTCAAACATGTAAAATTATTGCAATATCGTCAATTGATAAACATATTTATTCTTGGCCAAATGTATGCAAAAAAAACAATCTCAAGATATATATACATCAATATACTTGAAAATAATTAAATAATATGGGTGATTAATATATTTATACGTACCTGTTTATCTTTTAAACCATATGCTAAATCAATTTCCCTTTGTGTAACATTGGAATCTCCATTACAATGAGCTTCTTTAACTAATGAAGCCACACCTTCCCATGTTAATGCGCGACCAGATTGTTGACATTGTTCAATCCATACCATCATCCAATCAAGATTGTTGGCAACATACAAATGTAGTGCATCCCACTCTCGACCAACTATACCAAAATAAATTGAAATTCACAAACGACGTATAATTAGTTAAATACCACAATATACAACCCTAATTTATAATTGATGTATATTGAAGATTAAAATTAAATGAAATTACAATATACATAAAAACCATATGTAAAATGCATTCCAATTAATCTCCACTGACCATCTTATAATTACCTCTCACTTTCCTCAATCTACCTTTCCCCCAACGGGTACTCCCCTTCAAATTTGTTAATGGAGTTGGGATCCCAAATGTCACGATCTAAATGGATCTTTGCTGCAAACTTAGGAAGATATTCACTAATGTACACCTTGGTACGGTATACCATATATCCCTCCACCATAGAACCCTCCCGAGGTTAGTAGCATCTTTGTCTATCCAAAACCAAAACTTTCAAGTGCCTCTCAACCATCCACATTGACCTTGTGTGTATAGGTCCACACAATTCAATCTCCTCAACTTGGTGTATGAGGTAGTGTTCTTGTGCTTTGAAAAATGTCAAAGGTAGACACTTTTTCATTTCACACATTAGGCCGAAATTTTTCTCTTCCAATAATTTATATCTTCTTTATAGATTTTTAGATATTACCATCTACGAAGTGATTCAAAGTACCAAATATATTATGATATTTAACAAAAATATACAGTATATTACATAACAAGTAAAACAAATGGCAATTATAAGATGTATACAACGAATTGAACAAATCTTGCTACTTACCTCATTTATTTTCCAAGATCATGTATAACTTGCTTGACATTGTTGTCAAAGTTTTCTGGGAGAGATAGAGGTAGAATGTACTGCAACAATTATAAAATGATTTTTTCATTATTTTTCCAATAGTAGTAAACACAATACACTGAAAATTACATGCATTATACAAGTGTATATAATATACCAAAATAATTACCTTAATGAAGGTATGTCAATCATGTGTTTTCATCCCTAACCCAAATTCACCTTTCTTTGTTATTATATTGTTTATGTTCGCAGCAAATCCTGTGGGAAATCAAATTTTTTGTATGACTTTTTTTATAGCATTGATTTGTTGCTCTGTTAATAACCAAGGAAGGGTACTTATATTAATTTTGTCTCCATCACTATTTAATTGAATGACATTTTTCATTGCATGATTGGCTTCCTGAATGTCACTATAAATTTTGATAATTTTTTCTTTGTCATGCCTACCATCCAATATTTTCCATAACGTTTATGTTATATTCTTTCTGATA
Organism: Sequoia sempervirens; assembly: GCA_007258455.2. Taxonomy (NCBI): domain Eukaryota; kingdom Viridiplantae; phylum Streptophyta; class Pinopsida; order Cupressales; family Cupressaceae; genus Sequoia; species Sequoia sempervirens. Next base: position 32,066 of record VDFB02053328.1, on the reverse strand, counting down.
TGCATTGTATCAAACACATGCACAATTTGTAGCTGCTCATAGTAGGGCAACCTACTAAATATTTTGGGATAACTTTTCAGTCCCTGTGGAAGCCGACCATTAATGCCTTGATGACCTTCATGAAGCATATAAGTTAAACAAATTAACAATGACAATCATTGTCAATTACAACATGAGTAAACACAACACAATATAAAAATATAAATTCAAAACATATCATATATGATAGATAAACAATTTGATCCTATGTATAACCTTGACAATTAATTCTATTATATTCCAACTTCCATAGGTGAGGTGTCATTCTTCGTGGTTTTGATGTAGTCTCTTCTTTCCCATTGAAAAGATGTTTTTCAGTAGTTCGATACTTATGATTTATGTGGAGGAAGTGCATATACTCATCAAACACCTACTTTCCTAAACTTGTTGAATGATGAGATTTCATCTTTGGACCACAAAATTGGACATGCAAATTTTTCCTTTGTTTGAAGCACTGCCGAATGATATATAAAATTTGGATTAAATATATCGAGTTTTTATAATTATATATAATGAATATATTCTTTACAAGCATTCGCTGACATCTGCTTCATCCAGAATTAAATATTGTTAAAAGTCGCGGTCAAGCGTTATAACGCCACCACAAAAATAATGTTAACCACGGGGCATCATGGTGTCCATACAAGCATTGCATGGAATTAATTATCTTTTATGTATTTAATTGCGGAGGCGTCATACATAGTGGCGCTTAATCCATAACTTTAGTAACTTCGTTGATAAGAGAGCTCGATATATACATTCATATCTTTGGCTGGTACTTACCTAGTTGAATGAACATAAAAAATTACATAATTATTTATAACCATTTCTTTACCCAGTATATATAAATTAATGTACACTGACTATTGAATGAAAAAAATATACGTCATTATACAACAAATAAGACAAATGAGATGCTACTACGTTAAAGAAAATTGATGTAAACAAATACCTGGAACAATCATTGACAACATTATGTGCTCCCTCTTTATTGACATCCATGGAGGAATGTTATTGTTGATAACAAAAATAGGCCACAATGAGTAAATAGATCTCAACTCTCTAAATGGATTGACACCGTCCGCTCGCAATGAAAGCCTAAGATTACGAGGTTCTTCTTTAAAGTGTGGCCATTTTTCTTCCATGTCCCTAAATGCAAAACCATCTGTAGGCATTTGAAGAATGTCATCTCCACTTCTATTATGTGCATGGTAATCCATCAATTGCACTAAGCTTTTGCACCTAAATAATCGTTGCATATGTGGAATAAGGGGAATATAATGAAGAACCTTGTGATACACCTTTTTGATGGATTGATTTGTTGATATCGCATTATGACATTCTAGGCATTACATTTGCAAATTCTTCTTTGTTTATGATATATAATATGATCATTGGGACATGCATCTATTGCTTGATACTCCGATACGATATCTTTCATAATGGCACATAAATCTCGATGAAGCGAGGTAAAATATTTGATGGTGGTAACAAAATTCACCAATCAATCTACAACACAAATAATTTGTTCATATAAAGAATAATGGTACATATTTCATCCCTTTGTTACTAGTGATGAACTAACAACATTAAAATAGATCAAAAAAGATGACATATATGACTACATACCTTAACATCCATGAGATTGCTATGTTTTGATAAACCATTCATAACCTTCAAGAGTTCAACTAACAACAATACGATTAGAGAGAAAGAGTTGTTTGAGCCTTCATAAAGGGGCTCATATGCTTTGTCAGGAAATGCAGTGGAAATCATGAACATCATCGAAGTCATCTTGATAATCATGATTAAGCTCTACCACTAAATGTGGCATGGATCAATGTATTACATTACCATCGTAACGCTATGTTTTACGGCACATGATCATCTTCTTCCATAGGATCATTAACTTCATCTTCGATATTCTACAACTCCATGTTAAGCCCACTTACAAAACCACATTCTCTAGGTCATGATAATCCATATCATGTACCCTAGGGTGCCCCACCTTTATAATTATAATGATAGACACAAATAAACCATGATCATGATCAAGTGATTTTTTATATATATATAAAATGTTAAAATGATATAAACATTTACAAATTCAATCAATGTAAACACATATAATGAACAACTTACCAATGAATGATAATCATGCCCCTTCAAGCGTTGACCATCTTTTACCACAATGTTTCGGTATTTGTGATTAAAGTCATCTAAGTCTTTAAGCCCTTGCAATTGTGCAAGGACAATAGCATTCCCATCACCCTTTTCTTTCAATCTAGCCCACGGTGATCTAATCAAGTGTCTCTTCATTTGTTACGGACTAATATTATCTAACATGATTTTTCTTTACCAAGCTTGACTATTTAGATCTTCAAAAATATCAAACTCCACACTCCAATAATTTTTATTCATAGATAGGTAACATAATCTAATAATTAGATATTTTACACCAAAATTTGGCATGCAACCACCCACATAAAGAAGATAATGCGAAGTTAATGACCCCAAAAAACACTTTACAATGCTAATTCCAAACTTATTAAATTCTGATTTTACTATGATTTCCAACCGTTAAGACTCCTAAAATCAGAATATTGAACTTGATCACAAAATTCCTACAACAATGGAGGTAGCGAGCTAGTAAGAGCAAGTGACCCATTACTAAGGAGCAACAAGTTAGAATCATCATTGCTAATGTCAATATGGATTTATCCTTTTAGTTAAATATGCAATGTGTCACTTCTTATGACGAGCTTATGCCTAGGGCCCTCAACATTGAGAGAGCCCTAATAAAAAACAACAGAAGCATTGGTAAGAGCATGATTAGGGTACAAACCCTAGGCCTCTGTAGAAACATAAACAATAACTATAGCGGATTAGTGAGGTTGCAATACCAGAAAGATTGAGACATTGTAGGTAATAACAAAATCTTGCAATCTAAAGATTGTAGCCAATAACAAGCACACTATGTAGCTTAGTGACATTTATAAATGCAATCTATAGTAAGAAGAATGACAGTCACTTGAGATGTGACAGTCAAAAAGAGGCTGAGCAGTGACAAGATAATAAAGCTCAAACCTTGCATAGTAAAGTGGAGATTTTTAGGTGAGTTTCCTTACCTTGTTGACCTTAAGAAGGGTTTTTCAAATACTTTTGGTAGTGTTAGACAAGGCAAATGCAATCGGGGAATGATTGTCCAAATGAAGTAATAGTGGTAATCATAGGTTCAATGTTTCTTCTTAGCCATTAATGTATAATGGAGGTAGTGGATTACATGTTTGAGCAGTGTTTTGAGACTCATTAAAGATGGGAGAATAGTGAATAATACCTTATGGACTGTGAAGTAGTGTCAATAAAGTTGAAGGATCTTAAGAACTACAATACCATGAAACAATGAGTCCCCTGTAGTAAGTAGGCAATCTATAGGGCATAGTTTGATTTTATAGAAGGATGCTCATGAAAGGAATCTTCAAGTGATAGTGAGAGCTATTTAAGATTGTAGCTGAGGGTGAAATACCCAATCTTAAAGGAAGTTAACAAAGTAGTAAATGTGCAAGAAAATAAAATCGTACACAACAAATAATTCACAATGTTATCTTGCATATTGCCTTGAGTTTGAAGACAAAAATCTCACTGTATCTTCATGATGAAAGTGGTGACCTTAATGGTCAATCATTGGAAACCATGATTTTAAAACATGCTATTGTGCTTATGGAGGCAACATTTTAAGCAAGGCAGTGAGTGGTGGTTTGGAACAATGGCAGGTCTGAAGGACTTGCTTTATATGCATACTATGCAGTCTAGCTTAAGTCAATGTTCTTAGAAGAGATTGAAGGTGGATTATGGAACTCAAGGGTTACCATGAAAAGAATTAAAACAAAGACTGAGATCTATTTAAAAGCCACGGTCATGAAGATATTAAAGATGTCACATGCAAAAACCTAGTAGCTGGAGTAATGAATACAATGCCAAAGAGGATAGTGTGCTTGGGCAGATTTAGGAGATCTCCACGTTATCTAATTACAAGGAAATACATCATTTATTTATTTTTTTAATTAAAATAAATCATTCTAAAACCTATATAGGATACATTGATTCTTCAAAATCCTCTAAAGGAATTTGAGATTATGCAAAAATATGTCAAGTAACATTCATAAGGTTTAGAAAATCTTGATCACTCTCTAGAATAGCCCATTAAACATGGGTTGTGCTTGAATGCACTACATAATTGATATAACACAACCACTCTGCATATCAAATAGAGTTATAGGCTCTTTATTGAAGCAAGAGGTAATCACTCTTTGATCATGCTATAATTACATCCTAAACTGTTAAACTTGAAACAACCTAAATGCACCCAATGATGATTGACACCTACATTATACAACCTGAATTAACTACATTATATGAGTGCCTCCATTTCTATCACAACATAGCCACACTAAACTTGGGTCACACATGAATGCATCCTATATTTGTTATAGCACAATTGTGCGACATGACCAATAGAGTTATGGATCACATAATTACAGTCACAAGAATATGTTCCTCGGTTGTGATCTTATGGTGATTCAACACAACAAAATATGGACATGAAATTCTCAAAACCCTTAACCTCTAAAAATGAAATCTGATGAGATGTTGCTTTAAAATATTATTTTCAAACCTGGAACTAAAAATCTGACTTCACAACTGAATTCTATAAAAAGACAATGACTACCCTCAACCTAGCGATATCTTCTTGAATTTTTTTTATTTTTCCCAAGAAAATCGTCCTTAGTTCTCCACAAACTGTCTCAAGTAGAGCAAAACACTATCACAATAAATCAAGCACGAACTCACTTTTCTTTATGTTGGCCACAATTTAATTTTTTTAATTTTTCATGTTTGTCAAAAATTCGACGAAACTGATAGCCGACATTTCAACGAACCCAAGGTTCATCGAAATTTCGACGAACATTGGGGATAAACTTTCAAAAAATTGGAAATTACACATCAAATTTTACAAGCACCTAGCGAACATCAAATTTTACATATTTCGTCGGATAGTTTCATCATATTTTGCAGTCAAATGTATTAGTGTGGTGACAAAACTAGTCCCAACCTCCCCTGAGTTTGTCATCGCTCCCGAGTTATTCGGCGAGCCTAGTGGTGAATCTTACGCGCAACTGACCCCATCCACTGAAGTTAAACACAACCCTCCTACAAGGTGCATGTTTAACTTTGTGGATGAAGTATCGGCCTTGTCAGTGATCTTCATGAAGTCGTTGACCCTAGCCCCACAAGAGTTGTGTGGAGAGGACCTCGAGGGGCCTTCTTCCTTAGCCCTTGTTGCAGGAGGGTCAGATGCTCCTCCTCTTAACATCTCACAATTGCATGCTCATCCTCCTTCCCCCTATGATGACCTAGAGTGGGAAGTTGATGACCTCCTAGTTGATCAGTGTTAGGAGGAAGACCCCTTCTTAATCTTTTGTGTGTGTGTGTTTTGTGATGTGTTCCCCTATGATCATGCTATGTGTACCTAGATGACCCTTGTCACCCTTGTTGGTGCTTGGATATAGGCATGGTTTTTGTGTCGTAAACCTTCTTCTATTTGTATCATCATTCTTCCATGTTTGTGCTTGATTTTCAATAAATTGGGGATGATGCAAAGTATTGGGGGAATTTAGGCTTCCCTTCTATGTTGAGCCAATTTTTTTATTTTTACTTTGTTTTCTGTGCATTCTTCCTAATTTGGTTGGGGATTGATGATATTTCACCTTGCACCGCAGTTACCTATTATGCATATGAGCTCGGATAGATCTGACCCTGCTAAACTAGATCCCCTTGTGCCCTTTGTTCATGTTGTTTTCTCTCTTTTGATTTCTCTTTATCTTTTTCTCTTCTTTTCTTGAGTTGTCCCTCTTATGTGCGACAACGCTTTTCTTCAACATTTCAATTTTTAGAAAACGTATTCGTTGCCAACGAATCTTTTCTCAAAAATTCTTTCAAACCTTTCTTTAGAATCACATTCATGACTTGGAACCCTAATGGAACATGTTTCCTTCATCATGTGTTTGTAAAGAAAGGATTTGGAAACCTTCCTCCAAAGCGCGAACATCTTTGACCTTCCCCTCATGTGAGGGCATATTCTTCCTTTCAGATTCCTTGATGAAGTGAACATCTTTCAAAAGGATCCCTTGATGATGAATCATTCTGAGAAAGAAAACATCTTCTTTCGAGTTGTGCATCCCTTGAGTGGACCCCTTTTCTTCAGGGCGGGTTCTCGAGGGACCCCCCTTGAAATTCATTATCTCAGATGAATCCTATCATTTCTAGCTTGGGGGCAACCTGACTAGACCTCACTTTTCAAATAGTGCATCCCTTGAGTGGACCCCTCTTCTTTTGAAGGGTTCCTGAGGGACC
>VDFB02053328.1:0-23274 GCA_007258455.2 Sequoia sempervirens | reverse complement strand
CATTTTGAAGTTCTTTCCAGAAATTATGTAAGTCTTTCTTCAATTGGCTAACTAGGAGGAAGGGTGCCCACTCTTCAACAACCTATTGAATGTATATATATATATTATTTATTTTGCAAAGCGTGTGTGATTTTAATTCCATTTTGCATTATTTTAATTTTATATTTTTGTTGTCATAATTTTGTAATTAATTCTTGTAAATAGTTTTAAGTGATTTTAACTATCTATTGATTTAGATTAAATCAATTGTTATAGTTTCTATGTGAATTAAGTATGTTGTTGATTTGAGTTTTATTCCTTTGCTTTGGATTTTATGAATTTGGTAATTGGTGTTCTATTCTAGAATTTGTTGTGTGTGCAGATCTTGTTGCCAAGAAGTGATAGTTCCTATCACTAGTTTTATTTTGATTTACTGATGGTTTATTTTCATAGGTTGCATTCATAACCACTCATCTCACAACTCTCATCCCTTGTGTAGATTTCCACAATACATTTCATCAGTTTACGTCCCGAATTGACACATATAGACCAAACTGAAATTCATTATTAAACATCGAATCCATTTCACTCTTTTCCCCAATTTTGGCCTATCACATTTATGAAGATGGGTGAGTTATTAATATCAATAGACCCCAGTGCAGCCTTAGATTCTCTTAAGACATCAAAGTCTCTTCTAAAGAAGAGCAAAGAAGAAGTACCCATTTAATTGTTAAACAACATTGGGGTTCTTTATTTTGAGTGTGATGAACTAGAGTTGGCTCAACAAACTTTTATGGAGGCATTAGGAAATGGCATTTGGATTGAATTCATAAATAAAAGCCCCAGTGCCAATTCTACAGTTTTTTCTATGCGCTTTAAGGATATGGAATTCTTTCATTGACTAGAAGAAGGTGTTGTTTCACTTGAGTTACCATGGGATAAAGTCACAACACTATTTAATCTTGCTAGGTTGTTTGAACAACTACATGATACTGAAAAATAAAATCTTTTATATAGGCTAATATTGTTCAAGTTTCTTGATTATGTGGATGCATATCAACGTCTTGCAGCCATGGCTTAGGCTTGAAATGAGATCCAACTAAGCCTAGAATTGATTGGGGATGCACTTAAGGTGGATAAAAACTCATCAAATGCTTTATGTATGATTGGAAACATGGAACTGAAAAAAAATGACTAGATTAAAGCAAAAGAAAGAATTAAAGCCACACAAAGTGAATCAAATGTGAAGAATTCTTATGTTGACATTTCACTTGGAAATTGGAATTATTTTTTTAGCTTTTCGCAATGAGAGGAGGGATCCAAAGAATGAGGAAATGCATCTTGAGAAGTATAGAGAACTATCTTGTAAAGTGTTGGCACAGAGACCAGGAAATGTTTATGTTGCAAATGGGGCAACCATTGTGCTAAGTAAAAGGGGTCAATTTGATATTGCAAAGGAAATTTTTACATAAGTACAATATTTTTTTGTAGGAAACATCTTTGTTCAGATGCTTGATGTGAGGGTAACTCTAGCACATGTTTACTTTGCACAAAGACAGTTTGAGCTTGGAATGAAAATGTATCAAAATTGTTTGAGGAATTCTATTTTGGCACTAACACCCAAATTTTATTATATTTAGCTCGAACACATTATGAAGTAGAATAGTGGAAAGATTATAAAAGAACATTATTAAGAGCAGTACACTTGGTTCCCTCAAATTACATGTTATGCTTTGATGTTTGGGTTGCAATGCAAAAATTTCAACTTCAACACTTCAAAAGCAAAAATGTACTATTGATGAGGTTCATCAAGCAGTGTCAAAATTAATGAATGCACTCCATGTGTTCAGCCAAGTGTCAGTTGTGACAAGCCCTCATACACATGGCTTTGATGAGAAGAAGATAGAGTTGCATGTTGACTACTATAAACATTTGCTTGATGTTGCCAAAGTTCATAGAGAAGCAACAGAATGTGAAGAGTAGCAAAGTCATCAAAAGATGGGAGTAGCACACCAACTTGTCTTGGTTGATGAAGCAAAATTAAAAGATAATGAACAACAAAGGATTCATATAGAAAGGAGAAAGCAAGAGGAAGAACTTTGACTGGTGATGCAACAAGAGGAACAATTTGAACATGTGAAGGAATTATGGAAGAGTAAGCGTAAGGACAGGGATGATGATGATGATGAGGTTGGTCAGTTTGAGAAGAAACAAAAGACAGAAAAGAAGAAAAAGAAGAAGGATAAGGACCACAAGGTTTATGATTCTTATATGAAGGAACCTGATGTTGCCATGGAAGATGAGGAAAATTATATGAGTGATAAGGCACAAGATGATGTAGAAAATATCCAAGATCTTATTGCAGCTGTAGGTATAGAAGACTTTGATGATGGCGAGACAAATTATCGAGTTTCAACAAAATCACGACGGAGACATGCATACTTTGATTTTGAAGATGATGAAGCATTATAGAAATAGATTCTGAGAGAAGATGATCCATATGATGATGATGTCTAGGCTTCGTGAGCTTTAACCAAACCTAACCATTGTAGAAATAGATTCCAAGAGAAGATGATGCATATAATGGAAATGGATAAGCTACCTCAAAATTTTAGTCAATCAAATATGCTTTGTCCCTTCCAAATCCATTTGACATAGTTAAATGAGATCTTATCAAAAACCTCAAATGAATCATCTATATGTTATCTTTTCAGTTTTCATCTTTCTTGTTTTTTATGGGCAACCTATTTTAGTCTTTATTTTAGAACATTTCATGTGCCCTCCAATGCATTATGCTTTATCTTTCTATCAGATTCTAGATTACAAGAACGTATAATTGAAAATAGATTAATTCATCTATTTTTATTTTACAATCCCAAATAGGTGGATTAAATTATTCTGCTGTTAAAAAAATCTTGTACAATGTAATGTCTGTTGGAAATTGTGCCTCAACTTGCTAGCTTGTATCTCTGTTCAAGACTTAGCATTTTTTACCTTTGCTTCGGTCTTCATTGTCGGTCGATCGTTGGAGTTTGTAACTTAAGAACCTTGTCACAGAGTTTGGAAGGCTAAATCTCCGATCGCCAATCTCCTTCACGTTTAGACATTTGGAAAGTTTTAAATCCCATGCTGGAGTTACCAAGTTCAAGGTTTCCTCTCGACCAGGGCTATTGTTGGAAATGCTGTCACGATGTTTAGTAATTCCTAACCCTCTCGACTGGGGTTGTGAAGTTTGTGTTTTCCATTGAGCGACAAGCCGATGGTTTGGTGGGACCGGTCTGCATGGATGGGCATTTTGCTACGAGAGTGACTTGGATGCCGACGGATGTGGGGACCACTTGGAGGTTGGGAGTTAAATATTTAAGTCTTTTCTGAGAGACTTGTTCCAAATATTGTAGATTCCCATCTTGATTCTCAAGAATTGCACAAGTGGTGTATGAGTGAGTTGGTAACAAAAGGACTAACTCATGGATACCTAAAGTCTTCGGGCTTTTGTTTATAAAATAATGGCTGCTAATATTTTGTGTCAATGTGGGATAATTTCGATGGTTGAGCTTCTTGGTAGTTAAGTGAACTAAATCGGTTTGAACAGTAGATTCCTGGAAATCGAAGGGTCGAAGGTTGTATAGTAGGAAAAACAATGGACTAGTTGGTGGTGTGTGTTGAGAGGGAAGGAAAAATATTGGTCTCAGTTGAGCGTACTATATGTTAGAAGAACATTGTAACAGTGTTGCGATTAACTATGGCTGGCTGATTGTATAGCTATTGTGTGTTATCAGAGAACAACTACCTGTGGAGAAGATATTTGTAACTTTATTGTAAATTTGTTTTTACTGTGAATAAAGTGGTATTTCTTTGGTGGTGGGTTTTTCTCCCAAAAGGGTTTTCCCACGTAAATTTGGTGTCCATTCTCTGTTGATATTATTGTCTATTCTTTTACGTGTAAATCTTAATGCTCTGTAATTTGGAATTAAAATTACTTCTGCACTATTCCCCTGTGAATTGACATTAGGAAAGTGATTTCCGCACTAGAGTCTTTCCTTACAATGTCCCCTTTTCGAAATGAAACCAATTTAAAACTCAAATGCTCATCATTCATTTCCCATGGGCCTTGGGGATTGTTCTCTTGGAAAATTGGAGTATAATAATAACTCATGAGGATCTTAATGTCATATAAGGGGCCACTTAAGTGTTATCATAAAATTTAATTATAATAAAGAGGACCTCAAGTAAATTGAAATTATAAATAAAGGATGTTATAATTGAAATCTATTTTAAATAATTCTTCTCAAATATCAATCAAAGGTCATGAAGGAAATTTGAAGAGTTATGTCTTTGGACGAAAACTCTATTTAAGAGAATCCAAACAAGGAGGAGGAGGCATAATGATCAAGCTTTTTATTTTTTTGATTTCTACTCCTTGTTGGAGTTTTGGACTTTGGTTCAATTAACTTGACGATGAAAAATCACTAGGACTAGAATTGGAGGATGAAAATCCACCATTCCTTGGAGTGATTTCATATAGGAGTCACCATTGAGCTAAAATTTTCAAATTCCAAATTGATATTAATATTGCACTTGTGTTGAAGGGGCATTGTGATAGTTGGAGTAGTATTGCATTCTTTTTGGCCATAAATATATCAAGTTTGTGGTTACCATCTGCCATATGTCACTGCCATTAGAGCATGATAATGGTTTCCTTATGATCATTGGTTGTTGTTGATACATTCTATCATAGGTGTAGCTATGAAAATGGTTTCATACAACTAGTCACTAACTTCCACATGTATAAATTACGTCATTATTTCCAGGGTAGTGTTGCAAGTTGGGGCACTCAGATATATGGTGGATCCATATGGTATGTGCAACTCTTGTACTATTTTCAAAACAATAATCTAAGTTTGGATTATGGTGCACAACCCTTTAAAATCATTTTCACATCCAGGGATCATTGTAGCAACTTCATATTTGATCCATGTATCAAGAATATATGATCTATTATTGTTGAGGTTTTAGGACTACTAAGATGAACATAAGTCCATATTGTATGCTTCATAACAACCTTGTTTTACTATTCCATAGACTAGCTTTCCTATCAATTCAAGTATTTGATTTATTGCATCAATATTTTTCATTTTCAGACTTTATCTAATCTACAAATTGGGTTTATATTGTTGTTTATCTATGTTGTACTATATCTATGAAATATATCAATTTGTGTAACAAAAAATGCTAAAAAGGAGGGCATAAAATTGGAAAATACCAAAAAATAAGAAAGTTCTAGAATTGAGGAAATTACAATGGTATTAGAGTTGGATCTTGTCGACCTATGAGATTTCCTTCTTATATAGTCAAGTGATAGAGCCAACAAGTATTATCAAAGGGAACTTGGAAAAACTATTAATTTCCTAAGAAACAATTAAAGTTGCACAAAGTGAATCATATGCAAAGAATTCTTATGTTGACATTTTAGTTGGAAATTGGAATTATTTTGTAGCTTTTGGCAATGAGAGGAGGGATCCAAAGAATGAGGCAACACATCTTGAGAATGCTAAAGAACTGTATTGTAAAGTGTTGGCACAGGGACCAGGAAATGTTTATGTTGCAAATGGGGAAGCCATTGTACTAGCTAAAAGGGGTCAATTTGATATTGCAAAGGAAATATTTGCACAAGTACAAGAAGCTACTGCAAGAAACATCTTTGTTCAGATGCCTGATGTGTGGGTAAATATAATAAAATTTGGGTGTCAGTGCCAAAATAGAATTTCCTCAAACAATTTTGATACATTTTCACTGCAAGTGCAAACTATCCTTGTGCAAAGTAAACATGTGCTAAGTGGCAATATTATAAAAGAACATTATTAAGAGCAATAGATTGTAACTGCTTTAAGTTGCAAATCAGAAAGGTATAGATTTTGTGTTTAATGTAATGAGTCTTTCAAATTACCTCTAAATTCACTGTAGAGGGAATCCCCAAATTTGACTTCATTGTAGACTTCAAATACTTTGCAACAAACACTAAAGTCCTTGCCTTCCTTTTCAGAATTCTCCAAGTCCTCTCCAAACAATCTTTATCGCCCATGTAAGTGTTGTAACTCACAATGCCTCAGTGTAGTTCACACGCCCAACTCTTGTAACTCAAAATGAGGTGCCTCAATCTAGTTTGTGCACCTCGGTGTAGTTGTCTAAATGAGAATAATGCAGAATCACCAAATTTTGAATGGGAATAATGCAAAATCGCACACAATACATGACTCCTGCCAATCTTTTCCCCAAATATTTCTTTAAATTTTGTCTAATTTGTACTCGTGTGACTAACTGTTTAGTCATTTTTACTTGTGTGACTAAATATTTTTTTACCTGATGACCAAATTAGTCATTTATTTACTCATTTATAGCTATGTTGCGAAAAAATAGTAGAATTTAGTCATTTTTAGTTGTTGTGACTAAAATTTTTAGTCACCTAGTCATTTATTTGCCAAATTCTACTAGTGATTCAAAGAGGTGGACCCTCTATGGTGACGGTTACAGTGCATTCTGGAAGAATATTCCTCTTGGGAGTCCAACTTTGTGAGTGAGGACCACTTTGGTGTGCATGTCCTTGCATGTTATTTGCATGTTTTGCATTCTATTGTTTGGTTGGGCACCCAAGTTTGCATGTTGGTGCATGTTCTTACATGAAGCCATCAAAGCCATCAAAGAGTTATGAAGCACTTGGGTTTGACCAATTCTGATTGGCTGTGGGTGAGGCACCCATGTGAAGGCCATATGATTATTCAATATTTTATGCCATGTTTATGGGTTGTCCACTAAGGGGGGCGTGGATTTTTCCAAGTGGTTTTTCTTGTTGTTTTGGGATACTATTTTTGGTATTCTTTCCCACAAACTTTTATATATTGGAGCCTTGATATGGTGGTTTGTAGAGTTTGTTTGCAGGTTGTCAGAGCAACGAAGTGCTGCCGAAAGTTAGAGAGAAGTATTGTATTGTTGGATCTCATTTGAAGATTAATACAAACATTAGATCTCTTTGGGTGTGGATTTTTTTCCCACAAGGGTTTCTCCATGTATATCTTATGTCACTTGTGTTTGAAAACTTGTAGTATTGATGGTTTTGCTTTCATTATTGAATTGTTAATCACATAATCTATTTATAGTAATTTAAATACACATATTTCAAATTTGCAACCACTTTATTAAGTTCATATTTCTGCAAGTTTCACCTTGATTTCCAACATTTGGTATCAGAGCTAATGGTTCTATTAAGAGAGGGACGTCTTTCTTTTGACTGTTGAAGGTTTTTTGGTTGTAGTGGGAGCTTGTGCATTGTGGGTTTTGTAGATTTTTGAAGAAGATTGAAAACCATGGCTTTGACCTCCCATTTAGATATTGAGAAATTATGGCATTGGTTACAATATGTAGAATTTGAAGATGGAGGATCTCCTTGAAGAGAGAGATCAATGGTTGGAAATTTCAAGTGAAAAGAAAAGAAACCAAAATCAACGTCTGATGAAGATTGGAAGAAAATGGACAAGAAGGCATGGGGCACCATTCAATTATGTCTTGCAGATTTTGTCCTCCTAAATGTTTTAGAAGAATCCATCGCATTCAAGTTGTGGAGGAGGATAGATGAAATATATCAAACAAAAAGTCTAACAAATAAGTTATATCTCAAAAGGCATTTGTATTCTTTGAAAATGAAGGATGGTGATTCTAGTGTAAAACATTTAAATGCTTTTAATATGATTATAGGTCAACTTGCATTAGTAGATGTTCATATACAAGAAGAAGGTAAATATATTTTGTTACTTTGTTCTTTACTTGAATCTTGGGAAAATCTAATTGTTGTCATAAGTGTTGGTGGTATAGAACTGAAGATGGATAGTCTCATTGCTATATTTCTTTCAGAAGAGATGAGGAGAAAATCCATGAATATGGGATCCCAAGATACCTTGCATGTGCGAGGATAATCCAAAGAAAAAGGAGGGCCTAAAGGTGACAAGAGAGACAAGTCTAAAAGACGTTCTAAAACCCCCAAGAAGAGCAGCATAAAGTTTTGGAATTGTGGTAAGAGAGGGCATGTGAGGGAGTGTAGAAAAAAGAAAAAGTGTTTGTATACGTCCATGAAAAATTCCTCAGAAGATGGTGATTTTGATGCTTTGTTTATTTCTGCTAACACTATTAGTGATGATGCTTGGCTTATTGATTCAAGTTGCTCCTATCATATGACTCTTCACAAGGAGTGGTTTACTTCATATTCAACTTATGATGGAGGATAAATTTTCCTTGGTGATAAAAACACAAAAAAAATTGTTGGTAAGGGAATGGTAAAGTTGTGTTTCAGTGATGGAAGGGTTAAAACCCTTGATCATGTTTTACATATTTCAAGACTTGCGAGAAATTTACTTTCAGTATCCAAGTTGAATGATTCTGGAATGTATGACATTTTGACAAGTTTGGTTGCCGGTTGGTAAGAGGGAGTTTGGTGATTGCTAAAGGATATCGGATACGAACTTTGTTTAGGCTTAATGCTTCCACTTTTTGTAACTCTACCAATGTAACTAGCATTAAAAATGTATGTATGTTGTGGCACCAAAGATTTGGCCACATAAGTTGAAAAGGTCTTAAGACCATTTTGAATTAAAAGTTGGTTGATGGAATTTATAATTATTCTATTGGTAAAACTATTTTTTGTGAGCATTGTATGCTTTATAAACAAAATAGACCATCATTTCCTAAGGGGACTAATAAAGCTAAGAGATTATTAGAGATTATTCATTAGATGTGTTTGGACTAGTGGATGTTGACTCTTTTGGAAAATATCATTATTATGTACTTTCATTAATGATGTGTCAAGATACACCTAGATTTATTTTATGCATGCAAAATCTAAGGTTTTCACTAAGTTTAAGGAATTTAAAGCTTTAGTTGAGAAGCAAACAAATTATAAGATAAGGGTGTTGAGATCTGACAATGGGGGTGAATATTGTTCTATGGAATTTGATGAGTTCTATAAGAATGCAGGTATTGTCTAAAAAAATACTACTCCTTAAACACCTCAAAAAAATAGGGTAGTAGAAAGAATGAACTGAACCTTGATGGAAAGAGCTAGGAGCATGTTGAGTGGTGCTAAGCTTAATAGATTATTTTGGGTAGAATCTGTAAGTAATGCATGGTGTGGATAGGTAGAAAGCCTTTTGTTTCAAATTTAAGGGTCTTTGGTTGTGAGGATTTTGTTCATGTGCCTCAAGAGAAGCATTATAAATTGGATCCAAAATCATAGAAATGCATCTTTGTTGGTTACAATAAGAATGTAAAAGGTTATAAGCTTTGGAATCCACTAACCCGTAAAATGGTTTTCTCTAGAGATGTGATTTTTAGGGAGTTTAGAGCTTACTCGGGTGAAGAAAAACCAAAGGAGAAAGATAAAACAAAAATAGTGCACTTTGAGAAAAAGATTGAAAAGCAAAAAGATGGACATGTGGAATAACAACTAAATGTATTAGAGGATGGAGAAGAAGAAGAGGGTTCAGAGAGTTCAGATGATATGCAAGATGAGCGTGCAAAGGAAGAAGAGTAGCAAGAAACACTTACTCCTACCTTGAGAAGATCCACAAGACAACAAAATCTAGTTGACATGTATAGCTCATCCAATTTCCATTGTGTATTTTCTTTGTTGAGTATCGATGATGAACCTAGATCCTACGGGGAGGCTCTTTCTTCAGAAGAAAGTGAGTCTTAGATGCAGGCCATGTAGGAGGAGATGATGGATTTGGATAGTTGTGATACATGGGATCTTGTGAGTTTTCCCAAACGAAGGAAGCACATTGGTTGCAAGTGGGTATTTAAAAAGAAATTTGGCAAAGGTCAGATTGGTGGCCAAGGGCTACTCCCAGAGAGAGGGAGTTGATTTCAGTGAAAAGTTCTCTCCTGTTGCTAAGTTAAATTCTATTAGATTCATATTATCTATTGTTGTTGCTTATGATTTTGAAATAGAGCAAATGGATGTTAAAACTACTTTCTTATATGGGGATACTGATGATGAAATTTATATGCAACAACCTTACAGTTTAGTTGTGAAAGGAAAATAATACTTGGTTTGCAAGTTAAAGAGATCTTTATATGGCTTGAAATAGTCACCCAAAATGTCATACCAAAAGTTTGATTCTTTTGTAATGAAGTTGGGGTTTGTTAAGAGTGAGGAGAATCATTGTGTTTACGTTAAGGTTATTGATGATTAGATACTAATTAGTGTCTTGTATGTTGACAACATGTTGTTTATGGGTAACAACAAGGTGATGATTAGGGAGCTTAAGACTCAAATTTTTGGAACATTTAATATGATGGATTTGTGGGATCCAAAATATATTCTTGGCATGGAGATCAATAGAGATCGGGTCCAAAAAAAGATTTGGTTAAGTCAGAGTAAGTATGTTGATACCATTTTACAAATGTTTAATATGCATGACTGTAAACTAGTAAATATTCCATTTTTTATTGGTACTAAGTTGAGTTTAGACATTTGTCCTAATTTTTATGATGATTTTGAAGAGATGTATAATGTTCCTTATGCTAGTGTTGTTGGTAGTTTGATGTATGAAATGGTTTACAATAGACCAGATATATAGCCCAAGCAATCGAAGTTTTGAGCAGGTTTTTCTAACCCTAGTAGAGAGCATTGGACTTTTGTTAAGAGGGTGTTTAGATATTTACATGGTACTTCATATTACTATTTGGTTTATCATGATACTGATGATGTGATTAAGTCATTGGACATACAAGGTTTTGTTGATGTAGATTGGGCAAGTGACTTGGACAGTTGAAGGTCCACTAGTGGCTATGTTTTTACTTTTTTTGGAGGTGCAGTGAGTTGGATGATTAAGATATGACCTACAATTGCATTGTCCACCACCGAACTAGAGTATATGGCTACTACACATGCCTCTAAGGAGGCGGTCTGGTTATAGAGACTTGGTAATGGTATTGGTTTTGATTGTAGGATAGTGAGGATTGGATGTGACAATCAAAGCGCCATATGTTTAGCCAAAAATCCTATGTATCATGCTTGTACTAAGCATGTTGATGTTCAGTATCACTTTGTGTGATAAACGATTAAGAATGGTAAGGTCTTGATTGAGAAGGTTGACACTTTGGATAATGTTGCAGATTCTCTCACGAAGCCAATGACCACATATAAGTTCTCTTGGTCTAGGAGGGCCATGGGCCTTGATCACTGTACTTGATTATATGTTTTATTTGTATCTCATGGATGTAATTGCAATGTATAATGTCAAGTGGGAGAATGTTAAGATAGGTGGAATAATTGCTATCCTAAGTTGGTTTATGTGTCTCCACATTCTTTGGAAAGTGTTCTAGGGGACATGAGGGACAAAAGATTTATTAATTATTTTCCTATGACAAATTGTAATTGCATTCAAAGAGGTGGACCCTCAATGCTGGCGATTATAGGGAATTCTAAAAGAATATTCCTCTTGGTTTTCCAACTTTGTGAGTGGGGACCACTTTGGTGTGCATGTCCTTGCATGTTATTTGCATGTTTTACATTATCTTGCATGGTTGGGTGCCCAGGTTTGCATGTTGGCACATGTTCTTGCATGAAGCCATCAGAGTTGTCAAAGAGTTATGGAGCACTCAGGTTTGACCAATTCTAATTGGTTGTGGGTGAGGCACCCATGTGAAGGCTATATGATTATTCAATATTTTATGCCATGTTTATGGGTTGTCCACTAAGGGGGGTGTGGGTTTTTCTAGTTGTTTTGGGATATAGTTTGCAGTATTATCTCCCACAAACTTCTATATATTGGAGACTTGAGATGGTGGTTTGTAGAGTTTGTTTGCAAGTTGTCAGAGCGATGAAGTGTTGCCAAAATTTAGAGAGAAGTGTTGTATTGTTGTGTCTCATTTGAATATTAATACAAACATTAGATCTCTTTGGGTGTGGAGTTTTTTCCTGCAAGGGTTTATCTAGGTATATCTTGTGTCACTTGTGTTTGGAAACTTGTGGTATTGTTGATTTTTCTTTCATTCTTGAATTGTTAATCACATAATCTCTTTATGATAATCTTGAATACACATATTTCAGATTTGCAACCACTTTATTAAGTTCATATTGCTGCAAGTCTCACCTTGATTTCGAACAATGGAACTTATACAGAAGAATTCTACAAGTTGGGAATTCATGTTGGACATGTTGAAGATGGTGAAGAATAGATTGTAAGGTATGTGAATTGGTTGTAGATTGCTATCCAAGATGAGCTTAGCATGGTGATGATAAGAACAGTGGAGGAAGCTTACCATTATGCTCTCAAGGAAGAGGAAAAGTTGGAAATAATTTAGCAAAGTAATTCTAGAAGTAGAGAAGAAAATTTAAGAGGTAGAGAACAAACAAATAGTGGAAGAGGGAAGCTAATAAAGCAAGGAGAGGCAAGCTGGTCACACACAAATTATGGCTCAAATGTGAGAGGAAGATGGGAAAACTCAAGAGGAAGGGGAGATTAAGGAAGAGGAAGAGGATTTTCTAGAGTTTGTTTCAATGGTGGAGAGACCAGTCATAGGGCATTTGAATGCCCTCAAGTGCAACAAGAGGATGGGAAGAGTAATACTAGGTGAACATTTACCAAAAAGGCTGAAGAAGAAATTAAATAGCAGACCTAAAGTATGGAGAGTCTCTTATGTTGAGGAGAGTTCTCTTAAATCCAAAAAAGGAGCAACAATAACCCATCCAAAGAAGGATTTTATTCAAAACCATTTGTAAAGCAAGGGGAAAGTGTTGCACCATGATTGTGGACAGTGGTAGCATGGATAATTTGGTATCTCAAGAAATGGTAGAGAAGCTAAGTTTGGAAAAAAAACATCCAAAACCCTACAAAGTTACGTGGTTGCAAAAGGGCCATCAACTTCTAGTGAACGACAATGTCTGGTAAGTTTTTAGATTGGCAAATATAGAGATGAGATTATTTGTGATATTCTTTTGGGTAGACCATGGCAGTATGAAAAGAAGGCCATAAATGATGGTGAAGAAAACACTTACACAATAACCTAAGATGCAAAAAAATATGTTTTGACACCAGTGAAAGAGAAACATAAGTGGAAAATGATACTAAAGTATGTGTAATCCTAGAAAAACAACCTCTAAAAGAGATGCCAATGGAAGAGATGTGTTATGCCTTGGTTTCTCATCCAAAAGAAGTTAGGATAGCAGAAGAAGAGTAGGAAATACCCATGGAGATCAAAGGTATGGTGAAGGATGAAGCACATAAACCACTCCTTGGTAAGTTGGAAATTATTTAAGATGAAATTTTGGATCATTTGAAACATGCTAGAGATATTTTACAATGGTTAAAGGAAGAGAAATTGTTGGATAACTTTAAGAAATTTAATTTTATGAAAGAAAAGTCACAAACAAGACCAAGAGACACAAGGAGAATGCTGATTTTAGAAGGATACAACAAGAATTTAAGGAGGAGGACCTGATTTTAACTCATCGACGAAAGGATAGGTTGCTTAAAGGAAAAAGTGGGAAAAGTGGGAGTGTTTCAGATTTTCATGACAAAACATGAAGGGTGCAACAACTACCAAAAGGGAAGAATAAGGAAATTGATAAAGTGATGAACTCAAGAACAATCAAGAAGACACCGAGAAAAGAAAACAAGGAATATTTGATCAAATGGAAATGAAGGAAGATGGAAGGGGCAACATGGGTTTGGAAACCCAAAACTAGATGAATGTTCATGAGCTCCTACTCATGAAACATTATTTTTTACCTGGGGTGTTTGATGCAAGAGAATCCGGGTGCAAGGACAATCTTGCACAAAAAAAAATATTTTAAATTTTAATGTTTGTGTTTTATTTTGTTTTTTCTTGCAAGCACAATTTATTAAAATCATCAACTCCTCTAGCATAGTAAAGTTTGATGTCGGGATTGTGAAAAAATCAATTATTTAATTAGTGCTCATTTTAATTGTTTTAAAAATGTTTGAAAGGTGAAAATTTTCCAAAAAGGAAAATCTCATGCCCAAGCCTATGAGTGGGCATTTAATGTGAGTTGTAACTCCATTAAAAAATTTGAAATTGAATTTTGTTGAAGGATTGGAATGTTGGGTGTTGAGGGAGTGGAGAGAGTGGGTTGAGAGGTGGGAAGATAATTTTTGAATTGTCACTGAAAGCACATCCTAGGAAGTGGAAAACCCAGGCCCAAGAAGGACTAATGAGCATTCAAAAGGTTTGACTGGCAGAGGAGGGAAAATCCCATGCCCAAGTTGCCTAGGAAGCTCTTGATAGGAAAAATAATGAGATGAATATGTGAAAATGGTGAATGTTTTGAAGGAGGAAGGATTTGATGGCATTTGATGTGTGTTGTAGGTGCTTTTTGTTGTTCAAAGAGAGCTATGATCAGATTTTGGGTTGCCTGTAGATTTTTTCAGAGAATTTAAAGTTTTCTTGTGATTGCTTGTAGATTGGTGTTGTAGGAGTGGCATAGTTTGACAAATGTGGAAGCCATTGTAATTCATTGTTGTTATAGGCATTCTAGGTTGAAATAAAATTTCAGATTTCTTATTTCATTGTGTGTCTCCATTTGTGCATTTAAAATCTCAAAAGTGAACTTGCTACAACAATTGGCAATCCTGTGGATTCTCAATTGTTGAGCTGCACCAATACCACATAACAAACTCAATCATAAGAAACACATCACCAATACATATCATACAAGGATGCCACCAAATATATGATTGGGAAATACCACACCAACCAATGCATACATAAATAGAATCATATGCACATATCAAACTACCAATTTGGCACACAAAGAGAAAGAACAAAGTATTATAGGATATCATTATGGAGTGTTAACATGAGGTTCTCAAACCCTTGTATAGTTGAGGAGCGTACCTCCATCCAATGCTGATCTTGAATGATATTTACATCAACCTCCATGGATTAGATTGATGATCTACATGGTCATTTAGCTCACCCATATAAGAATATGAAAGTGAACTTGTGAATTAACTTTTTTTAATGTTAACATGTTTAACACCATTCATTTTATTTATTACTTTCTTTTTAACCTCTCACTTGCCACGTCATATACTTTTCATTTCAAATGGATGAGTGTGAGATTCCACTCCATCTAACCTAGAATCCTCAAGAAGAGAGTATCATATGATACCATGATGGAGTGTTAACATGAGATTCTCAAACCCTTGTAGAGTTGAGGAGTGTGCCTCCATCCAACAAGGATCTTCAATGATATTTACGTCAACCTCCATAAGTTGGATTAATACTCTACATGGTCATTTAACACATCCATATAATAATATAGAAGTGAACTTATGAATTAACTTTGTAAATGTTCAAAAATTTAGCACCATTCATTTTATTTATTACTTTCTTTTTAACCTCTCACTTGCCACATCACATAGTTCGCATTTCATATGGATGAGTGTGTGATTGTACTCTATCTTACCTAGAATCCTCATTCCTAAGTCTACATAGACCAAAACCTCAATACAAGCACAACATGGAAAATAAGGCCCTATCACAGTGCACCCATGACCCTATTAATAGAAGCATAATCACATATAATATTGAAAGTGGTAAAGTTGAAACACTATAGAGTTCAAACATATAAAATCCCAACATATGTATTCAAAATACATAGTCCATACACCTCGATGGCAATACAAAACATAATCAAAGCATATTATATCAATATAAAAACTCAAAATTAAGCAACAAAATGAGGCACATATGGTTGGGATCTTACATTCCCTACATTTCCTCATCATCTTGCATAACATATTTCTAGCATGCTTTCTAGAGAAGCCAACCAATGTTAGAATGTCAAGGAGTTGGTCATTTTATCCCTTTTGTTAGACAATAGTGATCTTATTTTTTGATGGCTTTTTAGATTGGATGTTAAGAATGTTAGCAAAAAAATTATTATGTAATAGTTGAGTGTTCTTATTGCAAACATCTTAACTCCTTTTTATCATACTTTAATGACATCAATCTATTGCAACCCTTTGTGTTCATGCCAACCAACTTGGTGATTCTATTTATGGTGGTTTCATGGCCATTTACATGGAGTTATAATCCTTAAGGTTTCATTTGGGTGGATTTTGAGTAGAGCTAGGAAATTTTAATTATAGTTATAGCCTTTGCACATAACCTTGAGGTTGAGTAGCTTAACGAAATTGGTTTTCATATATTGGTCATCCTTTGTATTCTCTTTATTTTTTGCAATTCTATTTAATTTCCATTATTTTTTTCTTTGTTTCACTTATGTTTATGTGCTTTATATATCTATTTGACAATTGTTCATTCAACCTTTGAGCTATTGTTGCATTATGGAGATATGACTATGATAAGGAATTCATCACATCTTGAAGATAAAATAAAAGATATTCTACACAATCAAAATATAAAAATTCATCTATTAATTTATTTTTGAACATTTTATATAATATATAAAAAAATTACAAATATAATATTTTTTTTAATAATCAAAATATTTTATAATATGCATTTAATACATACACTTCTTAATACATAAAAATTTGGATTACCAACATTTTATATTAATAATAGTTGTATAGGTAGACTTTATTTCGATACGTATACACTTAAAAATTATTCGAATGCGCACGCTAGAAGGAGGGCTTGAACCTCCGACCTTGTGGTTAACAGCCACACGCTCTAACCAACTGAGCTATTCCAGCCGATGAATGATGTATTGGAAGGTTTTTTTAATCTAAAACTAAAGTAAAAGATTGCAACAAACAAGTTAGAAATACAGACTGTTTTCCCTTTAAATTTACGTTGGCAAAGTCGAGCCGCATAAAGCAATCAGCACTCTCGCAATTTGTGAAAAGGGGCATTCCGAGAATCGAACTCGGGACCTCTCGCACCCAAAGCGAGAATCATACCACTAGACCAAATGCCCTCGCACATACAATACTTCTGAGTAAATAATTATAATATTTTTCTGAATTGGCAGTAACGAGAAAATGATAGTATGAAGGTCTTCACCACCAGATCACGAATTTTTTTATTTCGATTAATTAATAAATATAATCAAAGGTTTATTCTTGAGGTTGGATAGATGTTTCCTCTATCTATCTATCTTCCTTCTTCAATTTGTTCTCACTCCTTGTCTAGAACACTAGAAAACTATTCTTTTCACACAATACCCCAAACATCTTTCACATTTTCTTAACCATCAAATCAAACAATTCAAACTTGACATAATCTTTCCATGGTTCTCCATGATACCAATTACATGCATCCATAGGAAGAGTATCAGTAAAGATACTTCTAGTTGACATTGTGATTCAACATGTAAAAGCACCAACTTTCTCTTTAAATTAGTTATTTGATATAATCTATGTGAATATCACCATGTGTTAAATGTTTATGATCAATGCAATTGAATGTTACAAGGAGAAATGGTTCCACTTTCATAGGAGATTATTGAATTTCTTAGTGACTTGGAATATATTTAATTTCTATATACATCTTTATAATATAGCTAATAAATCAATGAATAAAATGGATAATAGATAAGTAGATAGTATAAGATATCAATCATACCAAAGTCTCTATGATATAAGTTTTGTGTTACTATCTTTTATATCATCCACTTCTTTTAGACTAGTAATTGCATTTTAGTGTACAATGGGTGTATCAAAGAATTCTTAAAGTTCAATTGTTGAGTCCTTAATTAGATAGTATGGTGCATTCAAAGTAGCCCCCATAGACATGTGGTATCTTTAGATTGTTTGCAAAAAACAATTGATCAAAATTTGATCCATATTTACATTGCACAGACCCTCTTATTACAACTTAAGTAGTGCAGGCTTCATGTTATAAAGTTTCATTACTTCTTGCTTAAAAACTAATGGGCGGAGTTCTTCATGTTTGATTCTTATAGCTTGCAATCATATGTCTCTTGTAGTGCTAATTGTTAGACTAGAATTTAAATTATGCACTACCAACATTTTTATCACTCATTGCCTTTGAGCTATCAATTGACGTCCTAATGCTTATGTAGATAGCATTTGAACATTGAAGATTATGTGTTTGATATGCATTATGTTAAGTTCAACTAACAAGAGAATGCTAGTTAGGCATAGGTCAACATTTTCATATCTTTGCAATGCTCCCCAACAACTAATTTTGTTGTACCTCATCAAATACTCAAGTTTTAAAAAAGCACTAAGAATAAGATTAATTTGTGCATTAAATGATGCGATTCTAGCATTTCACTACTGATGGGTTCAAATCTTGTTCTTTCTCTTCATTTTGTTAAAGAAAAACCATGGTAATAACAAGCGCATACACAATTTTGCTACCAACAAATTATGCTAGAAGGGAAAGCATGCTATTATTTTCACTAAGGCTTTGGCATCTTAATAACCTTAGTAGTTGTTTCATAGGGTAATTGTGGAGAGAAATTTTAGACTAAGAATGAGAGGTATCAACATTTGGTTCAAGGAGGCTAATTATGAAATAGGGAGAAGTGTTACTTGAAGATTATTTAGGATCTTTTGAAGTATAGAGGTCTTAAAATTAAATTATTAGGTCCTTAAGCAAATGATGTGTTTCCCTAAGCATAGTTCCCCATGGAGATGTTTCATCTTTTGATTGTTGGGATGAATCCATTTATCAAAATTCAATCTCTCTCTCTCTATATATATATATATACCATTTTTCTTTCTCCTCCTTTATGTTTCTCTCTATCTCATTTTAGTGTGCAATGGGTATCTTAAAGAAGTCTTAATGGTGAATTATCAACTCCTTAAGAAAATAATGTGTTTTCCTTGATATAGCTTCCCATGGACAAGTGACATCCTCTCTCTCTCTCTTTGTCTCTTTCTCGATATATTTGTCTATGTCTACCTCTCTCTTTATATCCCTTCCTCCATCCACATCCCCCTCTCTATTTCCTTTTATGTCTTTATAAAGATCCAGATTAATATCATTTTAACAAAAAATGACTTTGATTTTAAACAAGGCACTCTAGAAGCCCTTACCCATCATTAGTATTTGTATTATCAAGAATCAAAATATAATGCAAACATTTTTTTTTCAAATTTGATGTGTATAAATAATATCTTTTTTTAAAGAATTTAATTCAAAATATTTATTCTTATGAATTAGTTATTCTGGATAATTCTAGCAATCCTTGTTTGAAAAAATCTCTCTCTATATATAATGTTTTTCATTCTCTATTTTTCCTATCTTTATTTCTCACTTCTCTCTCTCCCCTTTCTCTCCTTCCGCTTATCTATTCCTCTCTCCAACTATTCCTCGCTCACTCTCTCTATCTCTTCTTCCTCTCTCCAAATCTTTCTCCCTCACTCTCTATCTCTTCTTCCTCTCACTCTCTATGTGTAGATCTACCTGTCTACCTCTCTCCCCCATTCATATTTTTACACATATCCCTCTCTTTATTTCATTGTCTCTCCCCCTCTTCTATATCTCTTCCTCTCTTTGTCACTTTCTCTCTCTATAAATGTCTCTCCCTCTACCTCTTTATCTCTCTATCTCTCTTCTCCTCTCTATATCTCCCTTTCTCTATGTCTCTCCATCTCTCTATATCTTTCCACTTCAATATCACCCCTCTCTCTACCTTTCTATCTCATATATCTATCTTTCTCTTTCATCTCACTCTTCTTCTATCTCTTTCTCTCTTTCCATGCATCTTTCTCTCCTACTCTATCTCTATTGTTCTATTCCTCTCTCTCTCCCACTTTTATCTCTACCTCTCTATTCCCCTTATCTCTCTCTCCCTCTCTTTATCACTCTATATATCTCTATCTCTCTCTCTCCCTCTTTATCTCACCATCTCCCTACCACTCTCTATCTCTTTATTTCCTTTTATCTCTCTATGACTCTATCTATACCTCTTTCACTCTATATTTCATATCTTTCTTTTTTCTCTCTTACTCTCTCCTTCTCTATTCCTCTATTAATTAATATCCCTCTTTCAATATCTATATCGCTCTACCTCTATATCTCTTGGTCTCCATCTCTCTACCTCTCTCTCCCCTCTCTCTCCCCCTCTTGAGCTAACTCTCTCTTCCTCTCTATCTCTTTTTCCATCTCTCTTTTTTCCTCTTTCGATATCTCCCTATGTCTCTTGTTTTCCTCCTCTCTTTCCCTCTTTAGCTAACTCTCTATGTATTCCTCTCTCCTCTTTTCTCTTCCCCTCTCTCTCTCTCCCTCCCTCCCTCCCTCTCAATATCTCTCTTCCTCTCTTTTATTTATCTATCTTTTCATCTCTATCTATTACCTATATTTCTCCCGTTTTCTCTCTTTTTCTCTCTCCATCTATATATATCTTTATCGCATTCTCTAATTTTCACTTCTCTCTTCTATAATCCTCTCTTTCTTGATCTCTTTCAATATTTCTCCCTCCCTCTCTCTATCTCCTCTTCCTCTCTCACTATATCCCTCTTACCTCTCTACCTCTCTCTTTTATTTCTCTACCCATATCTCTTTATATATCCCTTTGTCTCTTCTAATTCTCTCTCCCTATCTCTCTCTCCTACTCTATCACTCTTTGTCACTAGTTCTCTCTCTATCTCCCTCTTCCTGCTCTCTTCCTCTCTCTTTTTTTATTTATCTGTAGATTTTGTAAGAAATTTGGTGTGTCATGTAATAAAATAATGATGATGCATATGTATATTGCAATTTATTGCATGGGGAGATGATGCCACAACCCAATTTAGCATCTAGCATGATGTTACTCCATGAAACAAATAAACCATATTGTACAACAAATAGAATCAATTCAAGTCAACATGGGAGGAAATTGTGATGCAATGAGAAATATGTAGAATGACATTGTATAATGAAAGAGGCTACATAAGATAAATTTCATTACCTTTTTTGGTGAGGCTACTACCATGGAAGCTAGTGGAGATGTCATTCCATTAAATTGTTAGGAAAAATGGTGGTGTCGACCTTATTGGGACTCAATCTAATTGTGCCAATTTTTTCTTAAGTCCCAATTTCCTTATGTACTTTAGCCTTATTTTACCCACCGATGATAACCAAACTGAGATCATTCTAATGCATTCCCTTTTGGTCAAATTTTTAATATTCCCCTTATTTGCCCCCATGTGCCTATCAATGAGTTGTGGGTTGCAAGGATCCTATTTTTTTTTAAGTGTGGAGTGTTTTAGTATTCAAATTCATAAGGATTATGCTTATGTTGGAGTTTTAGGGTTTCCTATCCTAGTATTCCTTCCCTTCCAACTTTCCTTGTTCCTTTGTCCCTATCAAGATATCGATTTTTCCCTTTCAATCATTCCTTTCTATCTAACTCTACCATTTTCCTTTGTTTCCACTAAAATTTTAGAGTTTTCCTTCTTGACATCCCTTTAACCCATTCTATGCTTTTTCCCTTGCACTTATTGTTGTTTCAAACTTGATCTTACTAGCATGATTTTCCTTCAAAACTTGACTCCTAATCCTTTGCATCAAGTTACCTTTCAAAGCTAGTGCTTCAATCATCCCTTTACCTAGGTTTCTCTTCCTTTCCATAGCATTTCAAAATCATAGGTCTCATAAATGAAATTATAATTTACAAATTTCAAGGATACTCTAGACATACTTGCAAGTAAATTTTCACACAATTTTAGGTGTGAATAATAGGGGAAGGGTTTCCTCATTCAATACACGATTTCCTCTCATATTGAGGTTCTTTCATGTAAATTGGGTGCCTAAAACATAAATATATAAATATTGGTTTCTTATTCATGAAAATGGATGGTCATTAAGCCAATTTTCTAGTCTAGGAAAGTATATGGTTGATTCTAAAGCGTCAAAAGCTACTATTTGATTTAAAAATATTGGGGTGTCTAAAATGTAAATATATAAATATTGGTTTCTTATTCATGAAAATGGTTGGTCATTAAGCTAATTTTCTACTCTAGGAAAGTCTATAGTTGATTATAAGGCATCAAAAGCTACTATTTGATCTAAAAATGAATGAATACATCTTATAAATCACAATTAGGATTTGTAAAGAACGTATACATGTAATGGTATGTATCCATGTAGTTTTTGATGATTTAGGGAAATGTATAGTCACAAATGTGCATTTTCTCTCACAACATTTTTTAGTGTGATTGTGTATAGGAGTGAATTTGCACCTCTTGTGTAAATTCCCCTTTTACATCCCTCCACCTTAGAAAATCAAACCCGAATGTGAAATTTCACATCACCTATCTTCCTTGCATCCACTTGGCGCTTGTCTTTTGTGTCAGTGAGGGAATCTTTATCGGGGATGTGAGTGTGGCGTGCTACCATCCCTGATAGATTCCTACCCTTAGAGTCCATAGGGACATTACATTCTTCATTGGGCATGAAGCGTAATGCCTTTGTGTCAACCATCTGGACCAAAAATGGCTCTTTCCCTCTCATTTTGATCTTGAAATGCCTATATTGCTCATTCAATCCATCTCTTTAGCATTTATTGAACTCTTGAGCATTCAACTTCATTCTCTTAGCATTTTCACAACATTTTCATTGAGAAATTACATCCATCTTGTTTCACTTTTTCCACCATTGGAGTTGTGACTTGGTGTCCTGAGGGACTACTTCTTCATTGTTGCGACATCGTGGACCTTACTAAGTTTGCATCCTCCTCTACGTGCTTGAGAGCACCTTGATTGGGAAGGTGATATTACTTGTTAATTAATGTAGCATAGTGCCTTTGTTATTGTTTGGTTTCTTTCCTTTATTCTCTTTATCACATTTTCTATATCGTGGCTTTCCTGACTGTTTGTGGAGGTGGAAACACCAAAGTGGGGGTTTGACTAAGGCAAAACCCTATACATCCCAACATTTTATCCTCTCTTGGATGTTTGTAGGTGTACTAGCAAGTTGGACCTTCAATGAGTTGTACTTCGTCACCTTAGTTTTTATCCACCTTCTTTACCATCTTTATAGTCATTTATCATACTTTATTATTTTGTTTAGTTCATTAAACCTCATTTACTAGGCTGTTAGTAGTTTTTTTGGATTTCCACACTGTATTTCACACTTTCTAGCCATATGGACGCCAGTGCACTAGAGAGATTCCAATGCATCGTACTATCATCCTTGACCTGTGCTATTGTCCTCGAGCAGAGAGTTGTTTGAGGTGCAATTCGAATTCCAGAAACCAACTTGTCTAGTCTCGTTCAAGTTTTCAGATTTGTAGAGTAATAGAAGCACTTGAGAGTGCTCTTCATTCTATCCTTGACCTGCAAACACTTGCTTTCAGCC
>VDFB02053327.1:0-41730 GCA_007258455.2 Sequoia sempervirens | reverse complement strand
TGATTTTGGCATGTTTTGGGCCTATGGTTGTGAATTGTGTTACACATGGATTGTACTGCTTTGTAGATGTGTTTCATATGTTTTGGTGAGATGGTCATGCCTTGCGGAGGATCCATTGATTGGTTTAGTATTTCTTGTTGGTACAATCCTTTTGTGTTGGGTATTTGTGTTTGAGTGTCTAGAGAGAGTGGTTCTAAGTGGGGGTCGGCGCACAAAGGGGCTATCAGGGTAAGCTACGTAGAGTTAGAGTAATCAGTGATAACCTAAGTAATTAATTCTGGGTGGGTGGTTTAAACATTAATAAGATAATTGTGATGCCTCATCTGCCTGTTAGTGCTATCACAGACTAAAGGGGACTGAGAAGGCCGTGGTTGGCAATATCGTTGCTTTGTCTTCATGAGAGGTTAACGATTCCACATGAGTAACCCTATGGAGCGATGCCTTGAGATAGGTTGTCAAGAGAACCATAGATGGAGGCGGCACCTTAAACTAGGTTGTCTGGATAATCCATGTATAGATGGAGGCGGCACCTTGTGATCGGTTGTCTGGATAATCCATGTGAAGCCACGCGATGACACTCTCCTCTAACATTCCATTTGTGCAACTGTTTTATTGAAGTCCTCTAGAAGTAGTTTATGGATATTATGACTTGAGATTTATTGATGATGTGTTTTGTGACTTATTGTTGTAATATTTGGAAAGTGATTTATTCTTATGTTTCGAAAGTGATTTATTGTTATGTCTGTTGGCTAATGATTGTTGTTTAGTTTCTGTGTGGTCTTTTATTGTTATGTTATCTTGTCTGGAGTTAGTCTTGTGTTACTATTGATGTACTTGGTTGGGGATCCTTCCTTGTTTACTCCTAGCACGTGGGTGGTTGAGTGGAATGTGCTTCGCACCCCGTTGGGTTCCCTTTGGATGTAGTTGTATCTTTCATTACAGGGTTTTGGCAGATGTTGTTGATCCAGTGTTCCTATGTACCAGATGTATGTTTATACTTCAGATGTAATTTATTTATTGATGTATTGACTCCCATGTATGTTGGGAAGTTTTATGATGTAATTTGTATATGTGATTATTGGGATGTATTTTCAGATGTATGTATTGCAATATCATACCTTGTAATCATTTGTGAACTATCATTTGTAATTACTGATTATGTTATGTTGTATCTTAGGAAGTATATATATACATTTAATATCTTCATGATTAATTCATCTATGTTTTGCATATATGGTTTAATATGGTTTACTATTATTAATATGGTTATCATTAATGAATGGTTTAAATGATGGTATGAGTATGAATGGATTTACGTTATTGGTTATTTAATCTATTATCATTGTTATGGGTTAGTTTAGTAATGTCACCTTGTGTACCCCAAGGGATTTAGTTGTGTAACTTAGAACATGGTTATGATGGAATACTTATGTACCTTTATTGTGTTCTTTAAAAAAAAAATTGTTGCATTTTTATTTGTTCCTTTGGGGTTTGCACGGCGGGGCGTTACAACACTGACAGGGTATCGGACTAGGTACTCATCCTCTTTGAAGATGATGGATAGGGTAGGGGACCAACTGTTATCTCTGAACAACTATTCCATTTGGTTTAAGGAACGCTCAGACCTACCAATTCAAGTGGATTCAATGCCTAGTACCTTTAACCTACAACACACAACATGGTTGTACACATACATATGCATATAATTAGGCACACCATGAAAGGAAATCACAATGTCGCAGGGTACTCACAATTGAGTTATGTGACACTATCCCTTTCACCCAAACATCTTAGTAAGAACATCACCAAGTAATTAGATTAAATCATAACAATTAGTTACATAACAATCAAGATAAGAACAATCACAAGATAATCAGATAATAATCATGATTAGATAACATCTCATAACATCAATTCATAATCATAAATAATTCCAAAATAAGGTAACACATTCTATTTCTAGCATATTCATAAACATGTCATAATCATCATCCAGATAATCAAAGACTAATCAACATCTAAAATCACTATTCCATTAGTCATTAGAATATCCATAAGCATATACCAATATGATAAGCATATCTATAAACCCACGTGATAAGTCCTAACATAAAATGTCACACATAGTCATGACAATAATCTAAGCATATCATTATAAATGTTAGTACTTCATCAAATTTCCTTTTAAATAAAATCATTAAACAGGTTTATCATAATCATAAAGAATTAATGCCCCTTAGATCATTTATTCATAAGGTCATCAACAAGGGTTAATATGCTAATATCCTAATACATCATCTAATATATAATCATAAGGAAGTAACACTTAGTCTTTTAATAAACATAAACAATAAACATAACCTATCTAATCCTCACATCTTAATAAGTATTGAGTATTACATTACCTAACATAGAAACATATTGAATAAGTTCCATTATAGATTGTCCTAACCACAAGCAATGAGTACCTGAAAACACAAAATAAATCCTCTAGCATCTAACATAAGCATCATAAATATTGCAACATAGAGGGGCACTACATCCTCGCCCCCTAAGATTCGACTTACTTCTAGAAATTGTAGAGTTAAGGTGTAAAAATGCACACATTAGTCTAAAATTTATTGAATAATACCACATTTACCTTTCCTTTAATGTAAATACAAGAAACATAACTAACTTACCTATGATTATAGTTCATCAATAGGTAAAAATGTCCTAACCTACTCATTTTCTTCCTTTTCCCAATTCCTAAAGTAAGATAATATTAGCAAATATTTCCTTTACATCACGTAGTTTCCATAATGAATGCATTATGTAAATGACACAACAAGATACATCACTTCTCAATAATTACATTAAGCATATCAATTCACTCAAACACCTACCAAAAGCTACCACTCCAACAAACTCCATGCAGGTTAAGAATTTCATTCAACATTCTCATTACAGAGTGGGCATCCATAAAAACACAAAACACCATAACTCACTCTTTTTGACCATGTCAACCCTATCCTATCATCTATATAAGCAATAAAAGTGCTAATCTTACACTAAACAACATTTACTCAAACACACTTCTCTGCATTACTAAGGTCCAAAGCACACATTTATAAGAGTGAAGGTTTGAAACAAGTTCTCCAACCTAATTACAATTAATATATCCTACAATATCCAAAACCATAATTCATTATAAAAAGAAAGATGCATGGTGTATGAAACATATCAACATTCTCACATAGCACACTAATCTTAAAGCATAGTAAAGTCTCAACCAGGAAGAAAGGGAAAAAAATATCAGTTGACGCATGTTTATAACTTCTAACACACACTATATTCAAATAAAATCCACACTGGCATTTATATTAATTAGCTCTACAAAACTTACATGATCATTTTTCGAAAGAATCTATAGTTCATTATCACCTAACTATCACATATTATGTGAACTTCTTTATCCCAAACACACTTTTCTCTAGCATCCCATAAGATAAAAAAGGTTACAACTGCATCTCATCATGAAAACACATTTCATTTATTCAAATCTGCATTATACCATCTAGTTACCCAACATGACTGGCTCCAATCTATGTGATATTCTTCCTTAACACACTATCAAAAGCTCAAATTGAACCCGATAGATACAACACTTAGCAATTGAAACTAGGGCTAGCAATACCAAAAATTTAGAATGACCACCAAAAGAGATTGAAAAAGAATATCCAAGAGGAAAAATTATCAATTTCAACATTACTTAGTCATGAAAAATATCGGAAATTCAACACCCATAATGAATAAAACATGACAAGTATCACAAAATAAATGAAAAGGAAATGTTTTGGTGGCTAGTCCTAGCATAAGAAAATCAAAAGAAACATGATAGCCCTCACCAACATATCTTGTAAAAACTCCATACCAAACATAACCATAAAATGAGGTGACTAATATTAGCCACACCAAAGGGAGTAACCGCTACGCGACACCTAGGGCCACATTGTCTTAAGTACACTAGAGATTGCACACTAGACACAGTAGGCCATTGGCTTATAAATACATCTCTCTTAAGCAAATTTCAACAACAATCAAACAATCATGGTTTCCTACTTTCTTACATTCATTTACTCTCTTTTTAATGCAATACAGTATTTTCCTTACACACTAGAGTTCATGCAATCATCCTTTATGTACAAAGAACATATACATGAGAGAGAGACAAAAAAATATTTCACACCCACACAAGGTATACACTTAGCACTTATCCAAATTTTATTCTGATATCTCATTCACAAAATAAGTGCATTCACAAGATCATAAATATAATGAAAGCTAATTTTAGATTCTCTATTTATGATTTACTACTACACCATATCATTCATAATGCACAATGCATATGATGTAGACAAATAGAATGCTCTTCATAATGCGACAAAACAATTTAGTCACCCAGTTCCTCATACTACAACATCATTTACCACATTATTATTCCTTCCTACTAAAACTTATTGAACACACACAAATCTTTTGGAATTCAGATAAGGTAAGAAAATAATACCATTACTTAGCCTATTCTTTCATCAATGCAATATTTATATGTTACATCTAACCACATAGATCTCTTATAGAGCTAAAACATGTTCATATTTCCAAATCAAATAGGGACATGAAGGAATGATTTCAAACTTTCTATGCACACTTTACAAGCGGTACACCATATTTACCCTATTCAACATCTATGTTATAACAAGGTCTGTTAATCTAATATTTCATAAGAACTTCCTATACTATCCATGCAAATATGTTCCACCTAATTACTTTCAAAAACAACGTCCTAGATGCAATGCATAAATGTTTAGATACAAAATTTCCATTCTAAACAAGCATTTTGTTTTTATGCAATTTAGATTTTATTCCTTACTAAGCATTCAATGCTTCTATTGATATCTAATACATTCCTAAGCAGTTTCCTTATGAATCTAATTTTCAGATAAAGAGAGAAGAGAGGGGGAGAGTTGTTAATTAATCAATGCATATATATGCCAATTAAGTAAGATCATGCAAGAATGATCAAATTTTCTAGGCATAACATCACTATCTACAATGCATCTTTGTGATACATTCTCTTGAATGTGCAACTTCCAATATTTCACAACATTTCCTCATTATAAATGCAACAGTTAGTTTCCTAGTTCCTTACTGAGAGGTGAAACTATAAAAACAATCTCTTTGCATACAATATCACATACATGAAAAACTCCATACATCTAATTGGTAAATGTTACATCATAAATAAACATCCTTTATATTTCATATCAAACTTGGAGAAGAAAGAGGGAAGAGAGAAAGACATCATTCAACTAATATATGTACACTGAGAAAATTGTTTGCATATGCATTATGATCTATTATAAGTCAAATTATTATGTGGAACTCAAACACATTATCCTACTATTTATAAGGGAGGTAGACATACTATTTCTTCGTAATAAAGCTAGTTGTAAGATCATTTATGGTAACATCATTTAAGGGAATACATACAAAATGATCAATCATACACTCAACGCCATCCTTAGCATTCAACAAAAACTACAAGAGAAACAAATTTCACATGGTATCATATAAAAATTGCTCGTATCAAAAAGGTAGGCACAAAATGTGAATACACATAATGCACATAGCTATAATTTCTAGAGAGAAGAGAGAAAGAATACAAGCACGAACAAACATAAGATAAGGTCTAGGGAATGCACAACCAAGAACACTTGAAAAGAAAGCTTCAAGGCTAACTATTAAAGTTACACTACTATCTCACATAATGGGCTCACATGTATCCAGAGTACCCAGTGTATGAACCTAGGCTTTGATACTAGGTGTAATGCCCCACCAAGGAACCCCAATCAATTTATCCAAAAGCACAATTCAAAATCCATAGTATTTAAAATTTTGCAGACAAATTATTCTTTCAGCCCAAAAAAAGAATGGAAAATCTCCCAAAAGAACAATATTTATAGAAAGAGGGAGACTTCATTTTCCTAGAAAACCATTCAAATTTCACAATTAAAATTAACTTTAAATTTATTAAATTAGTCTTCCCTTCTCTCAATAATAAATTTTAAATTGATTAAAATATTTTTAGTTTATCATATTATTATTATTAAATTATCCACCATGGTTATTTATATATTTATTTTTATATCTATTTTTCAAGACATACTCCAATTTTATTTACATTTAATAATTAACTTCTTATTTCAGCTTTATAATATTTTATTTATGAACTTCAACATTATATTATAATTTATTTTATCATAACTATAATTATATATAAGCATTTATATTTACTTATCGAAAATACTTTCTAAACTTAATAATTTTATTTTAATGCGACAATTAATCAAAAGAATTTATCAAACAATTATAAATCAAATGAACTAAATGCCAATAAATACCTGACCATCACCCAAGAATGAAAGAAAGGACCACAATCAACACTGACTGACCACACTGACAAGGTATCGGACTAGGTACTCATCCTCTTCGAGGATGATGGCTAGTGTAGGGGACCAAGTGCTATCTCCGAACAATTGTTCCATTGGGTTTAAGGAACACTTAGACCTGCCAATTCATGTGAAGTCGATGACTAGTACTTGTAACTTGCAACACACAACACGGTCATGCACATACGTATACATACAATCAAGCACATTGTGAAAGGAAATCACAACATCGCAGGATACTCACAAGTGAGTTCAATGCAACAATGTCCCTTTCACCCAAACATCTCAGTAAGAACATCACCAAGTAATCAAATCAACTCATAAAAATAACTTACATAACAATCAAGATAAGAACAATCACAAGATAATCACATAATAGTCATGATCAGATAACATTTCGTAACTTCAATAATCATAAATCATTCCAAAATAAGATAATACATTCTATTTCTAGCATATTCATAAACATGTCATAATCATCATCCAGATAATCAAAGACTAATCAACATCTAAGATCACTATTCCATTAGTCATTAGAATATCCATAAGCATATATCAATATGATAAGTATATCTATAAACACACACAATAAGTCCTAACATAAAACGTCACACATAGTCATGACAATAATCTAAGCATATCATTATAAATGTTAGTACTTCATCAAATGACCTTAAATAAAATCATTAAACAGGGGTTATCATAATCATAAAGCATTAACACCCCTTAGATCATTTACGCATAAGGTCATCAACAAGGGTTAGTATGCTAATATCCTAATACATCATCTAACATATAATCGTGAGGAATTAACTCTTAGTCTTTTAATAAGTTACATAAACAATAAGCATAGCCTATCTAATCCTAACATCTTAATAAGTCTTGAGTATTACATTACCTAACATAGTAACATACTGAACATGTGTCATTATAGAATTTCCTAACCACAAGCAAAGTGGTACAGGAGTATCCAGGGTGTAACAACAATCTTGCATCACCCAAAAAAAATGTTGTTTTTTTTCAATAAGGGCTAAATTTGGTAGGGTTACTATTTTTGTAAGTTTGCATTTATGCACAGTTGGACATGAAAATCTTACACGAAACTCCAGAATGGTAAATTAAAGCCAATGGCAAAGAAATCAATACAATACCATTTTTCATTTGAGAGATTAAAATTTTAAGTTTTGAAAATCCTAGTAAAATCTTCGAGGTCAATTTGGAGGCACTTAGAGGCTCTGGATGGGCCTGAAAATTGGTGGAAAACAAAAGTAGCTAGCCTTTAGGCCATAGTTTCTAGCACAAAATTTTCTTGAGACCTTTCTGAAAAGGTATTATAATTGAAAATCCAACGGTCGGATCAAAAGTTATGACCCCGCGAAGTTGTAATACCAAAATTAATAAATTTCAAAATATCTTTCTATGGAAGTTACACTTTCTAGAAGATTCTAGGGCGGTTACACCTTCCAAATAAAGGATGTAAGGGGAGGCTACAAAGAGGGGGACAAAGCAGAGTAGATGGTGGATCTGATTTGTAGATTTGCAGATTTATGTAATCAGAAAGCCCATGTGATGGAAAATATAATGTTGTAATTTCATTTTCATTTCAGTGATAATAGAAAATATTTGCTTTCCTTCTTGCATTTTATTTGTACCATTATCTGTTGTTTTTGTGAATTTTAGATTGTAAGGGTAGTACCCTTCATCACAAAGGGTAGTGTCTAACATAAGCATCATAAATATTGCAACATGGAGGAGCACTACACCAAATGCATTCCAAGGGAATATACGATCCCTCATAGAATTTGGTGCACCAAGAAAGAAGAAAGACAAGAATCTATCCAACCACTAAAAAGGAAACAAAATCAAACCTCATGAAAAATCAAGATTATAATTCTTGATTGATCACATGAATATGTCATTCATTTGTGAAATAGAGGGAATATGTTAGCTTTATATTAGCACGAGTTATCATACGCACTTCAAAGAAGATGGAGGTACCTATATAGAAAACAAGAAAATGGTGCCAAGGCCCAACGACAAATGCTAGTTGTATAGAGACAATTCCACTTTTGTTGTAGCATTTGAAAGCAACATATATGCCAATAAATCATAATACCAAAGCAATTCGATGTAGGGATATATGTACTAATTTCTAGTAGAATTTTGGTACTTGAATGAGCTTGTAAACAAGAATAGTTTCTTTGAAACAATATATGCAGTAGCTCGTCAATTTCAAGTTAATATTCTAGTTATTGATAAAATAAAATTGTAAAACAAAGCATATAAGCAAAAAAATGTTTAATATTGAAAGGAAAAATCTAATAATATGGATATAATTCTTATTATCACTGGCAACAAAAATGTAGCCTATAAACATGAGAACTAGATGGATTTGTAAAATATTCATATTACAGAATCCAAGATAATTAGCAATTTATCCATTCTAGTGGCCACTTTAATGCTTATCTATATATGTACAATTTTTTTAACAATTATATCATAAAATGGTGTAGAATCATTCCATTATGCAAGCACAATTTTTTTTGTTATATTAGGTCTCATCTTCTCATCATATCTATCTTGATTATCTTGTTTGACATCAACTTTCATAATTTAACTTATATTTGGTATATTTCTAGATTTGATTATGTACAAAAAAATCTCATCAAAGTTTATAGATGTATAGCTAGGTTGGCTTGCTAGTTAACATTTTCTTTTTCTTATCATGTGCTATCTATTTTCTTCATCCTTATAATAGATTATAGAGTGTGATCCAAAATGTTGATGAAAAAAATCTAGAAAATTTTAATCCACTCAATTGTTGACACCATATTAAAATAAAACACTATAATTTTTGTAAAAATCAAAACTATTTGATTTATAAAACAATTTAAAATAAAGTGGCAACTTGTGTAGAAATTATGGTGCTCTCATTTTTTTTCTTAACTTTATAATAATATTGCTCAAAAAACATTAGTCTCCAAAAATCAAACATACCAATCAAGGTACATAGCTATGACTAAATAGAAAAGGGTGCATCAAGTCTGCATTACTCTTGAGGCAACTACTACCATCTTATGCATGTGGATTGATTACTATATTCTATTTATTAATGATATGACATATAAAGCATATGTATCCCTTTATTAAAGCTATCTAAGGGTGACTTACATAACACATGTTCTAAACTAATACTATAACTAACATAAAGTAGAAATGGGTATATAAAAATTCAATGTTTAACTATATTTGACTAAATTTTAACATGACATCCAAGCTCAACTAATTTTATAGTAAAAGTGCCTTTAGCAAGATATCAATATAAAATATCTTAAGTTTGAGTATTGATCGTTGTATATGTTTTTGCATTTTTCATGAGATTCTTGCTTTACTCTTTGAAATATGTCCATACACTATTGCAAAGCTCCCATTTTTGGAACAAGAATGCATGATATCTCTAAAAACCATTTTCCAAAATTATCATTATTATATTGTTATTTAGTTGATTAGTTTGGCCTAGGGATTAAATAGGGTTATCTAAATTGTCCTGGGTGAGATCCGAGGCATAAATAGGTATATATAGGAGGTTGTGAGTCTTATATCATCATATGGTGAATTGTGTTCTCATTGGAGATATTTGGAGGTTCGTTGCCTTGAACTGGATTGTTATTCTGAGTTATTATTCAGTATTTGAAGCATATTTCCTTTCATATTCTTCTATTGTGCAATTTATTTCATTACAAATGGTATTAGAGCATGATCTTGGCATCGTGATGACAAGGCTTTTTTGTCAATTTTTGAGGTCATTTTGGAAGGTGCATATCTTTCAAATTTTGGTGAATTTTTTTCTGATTTTTAAAGGATTTTTGAAGACCATA
This sequence comes from Sequoia sempervirens, assembly GCA_007258455.2. Lineage (NCBI taxonomy): Eukaryota > Viridiplantae > Streptophyta > Pinopsida > Cupressales > Cupressaceae > Sequoia > Sequoia sempervirens. The sequence goes on along the minus strand of VDFB02053327.1, from coordinate 31,361 downwards.
AATTAAAGAAGATTCTTTCCATATTTCAAAGGAATTGGAGCAAAATTAAGCGAATTATTGCAGAATTAAGCTTTCTACACAATTCAGGGTGGTGGGCCTAGCTTGATTGGCTAAAGCATCCTGTTGTAGGTAAGAGGTCACGAGTTCTAGTCTCCCCACCATCCCCACATTACCAAAGGGTGTGTCACACCAGTTCCATCAATCACGTGAAATTTTTTTACCAGGCGCACTGCATTTTATAAGGGGACAAATACCTGATCGATTCTTGTAGTCTAAAAAAAAAGGTTTCTACACAATGTATTTGGAAGATGTATATCTATCACATCCTATAAAATTGAAGCCTTATTTTTATTGGGTTTTTGAGGAAATAGTATGGGAGCCTACATTCCAAAATTTGGAGAAATTTAAATAGAAGTAAGTGAGTTATTGCAAAATTAGGTTTTCCAATAAATTCTCTTAGGGCTACAAATATACTAATTTCTTGGAGTTTTTTATAGGTAAGTGGTATCTTGACCCTAGTAAATTATAGGAAATTTTTTAGAGAATTTAAGTTTCATTTGTGTGATTTATTGTAAAATTATTTTCTACCATCATGACGGGACTTGCAACAAGAGGCAAAAAGAATGCTACCACACTAGGGAAATATTCAAAAAATGAGGGAGTAGAAAATGAGAATTTTAACCCTAAGTAGGAAATAAAAAAGAAAAGGGTGATATTTTATCATTAGAGAAGAAGATTACAAAATAAATTGGCGAATTGAAATTATTTATTAAGGGTATGAGGTGGAAGGAAGAAGATTCACCTCACAAGGTGGAAGGTAATGCTTTTTGGGAACATGAATTCCTTGGACTTGAATTTGATTTCAAGAAGGATCCCTCCTTTAATAATCATATACCAAGGTAAGTCATACCTAAGTTGGATATGAGAAATTTTGATGGCAAGGACCCAACCAATTAGTTTTGCCAAATGGAGTAGTTCTTTGATATTCATCATGTTCCTAGTGAAAAAAAGGTGGCTATGGCGTCATTATACCTAGAACTAGATCAATTTATTTGGTATTATTAGTTATGTGATGAGAAGAGAAAAAAGGGTTGTGTGGTCACATGATCAATTTTTCAAGAGGAACTCGCTACCCATTATGGAGATAACTTTATGGATAGCTACTTTTTCCAACTCACTAGTTTAAAGAAAACAAGCATCATGGTCAAGGATTATATTCAGTAATTTCAAACCCTTTCTCTAAGAGTAGAGAATGTGGTAGAAGATAATATGAAGGAACCATTTCTAGGTGGTTTAAAGGATCACATAAAATATGAAGTACGATTGTTCCAACCAAAATCCTTATTGCAAGCAATAGTAATGGAAAGATAAGTGGAGGAGAATTTTTTGGCTAGTAGGATACAAAGGAATATAAATTTCAGCGAAAGGAGATCTCCTACAAATTCACTACCACAACCTAGCAGGTCAACTCCACAACAAATTGAGGAGAAGAGAGAAAAAGGGTTATGCTTCAATTGTGATAGTAAATATAGTCAAGGGCATAAATGTAGTGAAAAAAAATTGTTTTATATTGAAGAACCGAGTGAGGAAGAAGAGGAGGAACCAATATTAGAGGGGGATGGGGATTTAGATAATGGATCATGTAGCCAATCATTTCTTTTCATGGACTCTCTAGTTTTAGTGCCCCACAAACTCTCAAGGTAGTTGGGTTCTTAAAGAAGAAAAAATTAATAGTGTTGATCGACTCAGATATTACTCACAATTTCATCAACAAAAGGTTGACTACTCGTCTAAATTGTTTTATATATCTAGCTCCAGAATTTCAAGTCTTGATTACAGATGGTGGCATTGTCAGTTGTTTTGTCCAAAGTTTCATAGCATTAAATTATCCATGGGATCTTATTAACTTGATAGCCCCATGTATGTTATCTCCATGGGTGCAACAGATATTATTTTGGGAGTACAGTGGCTTACTAATTTGGGAACAATTGAGATGAGCTTCCAAGAATTTTTCATGAGATTCCAATCAAAAGGAAAGATAATAGAGCTAAGAGGCTTGAAGGAAAATTCCCCACAAATGGTGAGTTCTCATCAAATGCAAAAATTTCTTAAGAAAGGAGTGGATGGATTTGTGGCCTAGTTATGTTCATTAGAAGTCTCACAATCTAATGCTCGCACTCATCCAGATTTGCAAGAAATAATTGAGCATCATTCAGTGGTTTTTGGAGATATTCCTAAAGGACTTCCTCCTAAGAGGGATCATGATCATGCCATACAACTAATTCTAGGGAGCCAACCGCCCAACATCAGGCCTTACCGGTACCCACATATTTTGAAAAGAGATAGAAAAGACTGTTGAGGAGATGTTAGAGGTAGGAATTATCAAACATAGCAAACGTGCTTACTCTTCACCTATGGTGTTGGTTCAAAAGAAGGATGAAACTTGGCGCATGTGTCCAGACTATAGAGTTCTCAATATGTACACCATCAAAGATAAGTTTCCTATTCCAGTCATTGGTGATTTGTTTGATGAATTGAATGGAGCTATGTATTTTACAAAGCTAGATCTTAGATCCGGCTATCACCAGATTTGAATTAAGGAAGAAGATATTTGTAAGACAACATTTAGGACTCATGAATGTCATTATGAGTTTTTGGTGATGTCAATTGGTCTTACCAATGCTTTGTCTACATTTCAAAGTTTGATGAACTCCATATTCAAAAAATTGTTGAGGAAGTTTGTATTAGTGTTTTTTTATGATATATTAATTTATAGAAAGACATGGGAAGAACACTTGCATCATGTAGATCAAGTATTACAAGTTCTTGAAGAGAATAAACTCTATGCTAAACCTTCCAAGTGTTCTTTCCATCTTCATGAGGTGGAGTACTTTGGACACATAGTTTCACATGGAGTAAAGGTGGATCCTAACAAAATTAAGACTATCATGGAATGGCCTATTCCCAAAACCATTAAGAAATTGAGGGTCTTTTTGGGATTGATAGGATACTATAGAATATTTTTGAAGAATTATGGTCACGTAGCAGCACCACTCACAACTTTATTGAAGAAGGATTGTTTTCATTGGAATGAATTTGCTAATTTGACATTTGACATGTTAAAGGAAGCTATGTGCACAACTCTAGTGCTTTCCACTCTCAATTTCACAAAGGATTTTATTATGGAATGTGATGCTTTAGGAAATGGCATAGGTGTAGTTCTCATGCAAGAGACTCAACCCATTGCTTTTGAGAGTCACCAATTAAAGGGTAAGAATCACTTCAAACCCATTTATGAGAAGGAAATGCTAGCTATTCTTCATGCAGTAAAACAATGGAGGCCTTATCTAATGGGAAGACACTTCAAGGTTAAGATAGATCATGATAGCCTAAAATATTTTTTGGAGCAAAGATCATCTTTTGAAGAAAAAAAATATAGGTTACTAAGATGTTGGGCTATGATTTTGATATTGTATATAAGAAAGGGAATGAAAATATTGTGGAAGATGCACTATCAAGGAAGGATGAGAAGGATGAAGCTTTATTGTGTTCTCTTTCAAAATTACAAGAAGAATGGGTAGAAGAATCCAAAAAAGAGTGGAAAAATGATATGGCTACTAGTAATCTCATTCAACAATTACAAAGTGATCCTAGTAGTCTAAATAAGTTTTGTTGGAAGGGTGATACCTTGTGGTATAAAGAGTGATTGTATCTTTGCAAGAATTCTTCTCTCAAACAAAATATTCTCATAGAGCTACAGAGTCTCCAATGGGTGGTCATTCAATATTTTTGGAGACATATCATCAAGTCAAGAAATACTTCAAGTTTGGGAAGGTCTCAAAATGGATTTTCAAAAATTTGTGGCAGAATGTTTGGTTTGTCAACAAAATAAAGGGGAGAAAATTAAGACACTTGGTCTCTTGCAACCCTTAGCTATTCCTAGCTAGCATTGGGAAGAGGTCTCCATGGACTTCATCACCGAGCTTCCAAGATCTAATGGTAAGAATGTCATCATGGTAGTAGTGGATCGCCTCACTAAATATGCACATTTTATTACATTATCACATCCTTTTACAACAAGTACAATGGCTAAAGCATTTTTGGAGAACATTCAAAAGCTACATGGTATACCCAAGGTTATTGTTAGTGACCGTGATCCTATCTTTACTAGTAACTTTTGGATAGATTTATTCAAATGTATGGGTACTCAATTGGCTCACAGTTCTTCATATCATCCGCAATCTGATGGGAAAATAGAGGTTGTTAATAAGTGTTTGAAAGGATATCTACGTTGTTTCACTTCAAACAAACAATCACAATGGATAGAGTGGCTACAACTAGTAGAATGGTGGTATAACACTTCCTTCCATAGTTATAAAAAATGTCTCCATTTATGGCATTGTATGGATATCATCCTCCTTCCATCACATCAGCATTAAAGGTGTCACCAAGAGTTCATGATGTGGAGGACCACCCGATTCATCAACAACAAGTGCTTTCAGGACTTAAGGAGAATTGATCCATGACAAAAAACCATATGAAGCAATAGGTAGACCAACACTGTAGTGAAAGAAATTTTAAACTTGGAGATTGGGTTTTCTTGAGATTGCAACTTTACAAGAAAATGTCACTGAAGCAATAGTCAAAGAATAGGAAGTTGTCTCCAAAATATTATGGCCCATATCAAATCATGCAGAATTTAGGTAGTGTTGCTTACAAGCTTGAATTCCCATCAACAACAAAGATACACCTAGTTTTTCATGTTTCTTGTTTGAAGAAGGTAATTGGGAATAATATCCCTACTTAGAAAATATTACTAGAGCTATTCTTCAAAAATGCAAAAGAAAGCTAAGGAGTAGAACACTTAGTATCTTGACCAATGGAAGAATTTGCTAATTCAAGATGCCACATGGGAGGACGAGGAGTTCATTCAAAAGCATCCCAAATTTCCTAGCATTGAGGACAATACTTATCTAAAGAGGGGGGCATGCTATGCCCTTAATAGTAGAGTACATCGAGCTTTTAATAGTCATATTATGGCTATATTAACTCCTAATTAAGTCACATTATCATTATTTTATTGTTATTCAGTTGATTAGGTTAGCCTAGGGTTTAAATAGGGTTATCTAAGTCAGCTTGGGTGATATCCTAGGCATAAATAGGTATATATAGTCTAGGTTGCGAGTCTTATATCATCATCATATGGTGAGTTGTGTTCTCATTGGAGATATTTGGAGGTTTTCTCCCTCGAAGTGGCTTGTTATTCTTAGTTATTATTTAATATATGTAGCATATATTTCCTATCATATTCTTCTATTGTGCAAGTCATTTCATTACAAGATGCACCAAGAAAGTAAGAGAACCTTCAAACTATGGATAACCACATAAACACTTTAAATATTCTATTCAAAATTCATGACAAAGGAACATAACCTTCAACTTAAACATAACACAACACACCCATCACAAATCAAATAAATAATATGAAGAAAGAAGCAACAACTGATAGGAGACAATGGTACAACCTTAGTGAGGTTAAAAAAATCACCTCTATGAAACAAAGATGGCCAATGATGTGGCTTGTTGTGGTGACCTATACGGTGAATTTCTCCAACTCGGTGGACTACAATAAGAAATGAAAGGAGGCATCAATCAAAGACATGTAGCAGTGTTTACCTTATGAGAGAAAGTATAGTAAGTAAACTATATACCTTTGAAGTTCCATTCACCATCGTCCAGTCATTGAAGGAAGAATGGGGTGAGCCAAACATGAATTGAAATTGTGCACCATCGGGGTGAGCCAAACATGAATTGAAATTGTGCACCATCCAAGCAAAGTAAACAAGACACAAATTTATAATAACTGTCAACTGAATATACCAAAATTTCTATAAAACTGAAACAAAGAGCACATCTAAACAAGCAAATATATAAATCTATTATATATATATATATATATCATTCTGTTTACTAAATCACCTACATAACTACAAATGTATACCAACATATGTAAAGAAACAAAATAATTTATCTAAAACATAACTATATATATATAGACATATGTATAGCAGCATTTGTACATGCGTTAAATGAGGAAATTGAAGAACAAATTAAGATTGGATTACATATGAACATCATATAGATTAAGAAGAGAACTAAAATGACTTGATCTTGTGCACTTAGAGCAGATTGCGTGTAACAATCACATTGTATGGAACAAAAATCCATTGACATTCATAAACAATATAAGTTGAAACCCCACATATTGAGTTACAGGGTAGTGGGTGACAAACATTTACAGTGCATACAACTGATCTATATTCCCAGACATATAGATTATAAATGAAATCACATTTACTTGAGCTCTTACAACAAAGTGGGTGACACAATAACATCGTATAGAACTAATAGGCATTGATAGAAATTAAGAATTGATCTGAAATCACTTGATAGATTGTGCGGTTAGAGTGTAACAATCACATTTTATACAACAAAATATTACAAGTGCATGTCATGTACATATGTTGGCATATATATGTATGTATGTATGTATGTATGTATGTATGTATGTAGATATATGATAGAAAAACTATTATATTTGTTTTAATTTGGTCTTCATTTGTATGAGACATATACACATGTTCGTATAGTAGGTCAAGGAATATCAATATATATAATATATTTATGTTAGTTTTAATATGTTATTCATTTCAACCATATAAAATATTTGTATATATATACATATATGTGTTTGTGTGTGTGTATTTGTACATATATATTGCACAAATAGTATAGTGAGACATGAATGAACATTGGTTAAACATTGTCGAAATGAAAGACACTGGTACATGCCTAGTTAGGTAAAAAACCTCACCTAAAAGATAAAGGGAGCCTTCAAGAGTGTAGAGCTGAACAATGAAGTGTGTAGAGCCAAAAAATGAATTGTGGAGAGCTGAACATGTATGTGTGTGTAACCAAACGAAGACTTCAAAATAAACAAAAACAAAAGGAATGAAAATGTGTGGGATATGCAAGAATTTGGAGCATTGAATGAACCTTTATCTCCAAATTATGTGCTCCTCAGGTTGAGTAACTACAGAGAGATGTGTAAGGAAAGTTTCCTAGTGGAGGTAATGAAGGGGTGACACACAATTAATTCTCTCAACTGGATGCTTGAGTGGGGAAGGAATGTATACATTACTCTATTAGTTTTAATGTGTAGTTCATTTAAGCCATATAAATACATTAGTATATATATACATATACATATATATATACATATACATATACATATATACATACATACATATACATATATACATACATACATATACATATATACATATATACATACATATATATATATATATACATATAAATACATATACATATACATATATACATTACATATTGCTAAATAGAATATTACAAGTGCATGGTAGAAGATTGTCCAAATGATAACCAGTGAAAACTTTTTCATATTTTTAGTACCAAGCAAATATTCAAAGAAAAATGTAGAGTAAAACTTCATACAATGAGGAACAAAAGAGTATAAGTGCATGAAGGACTATACATGAAATGAGAACTAGTGAAATGCTCCTCATATTTCGTAGTATCAATCAAATATAAAGAGAAATTTGCATAGTGAAAGTTTGTGCAATGAAGAACAAAATGATATAAGTGTATGGTAGGATACCATCAGAATGAAAGATGATGGTATAGGCCTAGTGAGGTAAAATCCTCACCTAAAAGAGAAATGTAGCTTTCAAGAGTGCAGAGCCGAAAAATGAAGCATGTAGAGCCAAACAATGAATCGTGGAGAGACAAACATGTATGGGGGCATAACCAAATGAAGACTCCATAATAAATGCAAATAAAAGAAATGACAATGAGTGGGATATGTAAGAATTAGGAGCATTGAATGAACCTTGGTCTCTAAATTACGTGCTTGTTAGGTCTTGAATTAACTATGAAGGGAAGCGTAAGGCAAGTTGCTAGTAGAGGTAACAAAAGGGGTGGCACGTGATTAATGCTCTCAATTGGATGATTGGTGTGGCAAATTTCTTGCATGACACACATCCATCTGACCCAATACACGATTTTAAAAAATAATAATAATAAATAAAATAAAATTGGCATCTATGAACAAGTGGTAGGGTGACATGGTGGGAAATTTTTATTAATTTTTGGTCCACGTGGTACTCCAAGTGGGCCTCCACACATAGGGTGCGCCACTTTGGGCTCCCCTCCCCTAGTTGATACATGGTTGTGCTTCTATTAGGGATATTTTGGGCAATCATTTAATAAATCAATTAGGTGTTGGATCCTATGAAAATGTTGATGATGTCTCAACACCTACAAAAAGGAAAATTTACAAAGGTTTAATTGTACATATTCAAGGAGGCTTGTATTTAATTTAAAAAATGTGCTTGTGGACAAAATATAAAACATTGGTCAATTGAAATTGTTATAATATTTGAAAGTGATTAGATCTCACTGAATGATTCACAGGCTTTACAAAGAACACACATTGATACAAAAGTTGAACACCTCAATTTTTTTTATTTTATTCCCCTTACACAGTGGAGGAGAGATGGCTAATTTCTTCCAAACTAGACATTCAATTTGACACCAATTTCAATAACTTTAATATGACTATTTGCTAATAGATGCTTAGATGAGGTATGACACACTTTTTTAAAAACTATGACAAATTTAATGGATCGAGTGGTCCTTTGTTGGGCTCACAATTCCTATATAGTAATACAAATCTATAGATGTTGGTTGAAGGAATATTAGGAAACACATTGGATAGCCCTGGTCTTGATAATACTCTTTGGGTTTCTCATGTTACTAAGCTATAAGAATTCATGGGTATGTAAAAGGAATTATTTTCTTTGAATTATATATTCTTTGATAGGAAATGCAATGGGGTTCAATTTTTGGTAAAATGCTGGGAATTTTTGGAGGAAGAAGAATGGGTTTTTTAGTTTGTACAAAGGGAGGAGTCTATGAAGTTTTCAGTTGAAGAAATACAAGAGATTCATGATAGAAGGATTATGATAACAACCCTAGTATTTTTTATTTGAATATTCAACTTCTTCACTTTTAGTTGTGCTTTTTATAATTCCTTATGTATGGAGAGAAGATAGAAATATAATATTTTCTATTCTTGAATTAGCAATATATCTATTATTAATGTATTTGAGAGGAAATAATACCAAATTTTATGTGGATTACAACTAAGTTTTTAATCAAATGACCATTAGAAACTTGATCAAATTAGAACACAAAAGAGAAGGAGAACTATCATTTTACACAATTTAAGAGGGGTCCTAACATTAGGGGTGCTACATGTTGATGGCCAGAGTGCCCAAGGGCATGAGTATCCTTGTGGTATATTTGATCTTTTGAGGAAGTTTGAGCATGATTCCTTGAGCTTAGGGCTCTTATGGATCGCTTTTGTAATCATTGAAGGTTTCCAAATCAATAATAAATGGTCCTAAATATATATGAGGGTATGAGCACTAAAATGAGTACAAAAACATAAGATGGAGTTGTAAAGGAGGAGATTTCTTATCTTACAATAACCATGATAGTTGTGACCACTTCTTTGTAGTAGATAGAGGCTTATTACAATATTGAGACCAAGTCCTTTTACCATGCAATGTATAGAGTTAGATCTAGACTATATTACAATAACTTGACCTTTTGGCATCTCATTTGATGGTATCCTTTCCCATGTATCCAACTCACTCCTTTACATTTATCTATGTAGTTGTAACATTTTTTTACATTTGTCCACATCCAACCAAAGCACTCTCATTGATCCATCCATACAGTTAGATTTTCAATCTACAAAGTTAGTGCCTTGTGTCACTTTCTATATTAGGCGGAATCTCTTGCCTCTCTCTCTTCCTTTCACTTTTTTTTTTTGAGATAGCTCCTACTCAAGTTTTAATTTGTAATTATCTCAAATTGTGTGATGTATGTTGCTCGGTGTATGTTTCTTTATATTTGGTGGGTTTCAATGAGGTGTCAAACACAAGAAAAATTAGAAGTGGTCTATTACTTTACATAGACTAGATAGCCTTTGAGTGTTTGAAAAATATTTTGAATTCCAAAAGGTATTTGTAAATATTGTTAGTCATTATAAACACTCAGATATTAGAGAGATCAAGACAAATGAGTTACAATAGTCTATGAAACGTTAGATTATTCTTGTGAAATATAAAATTACTCACATAAAGATCACTTACATAAACATCAATGCAATAGTATACTATAATACTATATTAAATAAATACAAATATGTTTTGTTTTATTATTTTTAAAAATAATATAATATAAGAGGAAATAGTAAAAATTTAAATTTACAATAGATATCTAAAACTATTGTCATCTATACGTGGCTCTAATTTATTGTTATGCTCCACTTGTGATATCATTCTGCCTTTCTTCTCTAAATGTCACTTCTAATCATTACGACTCCCCTTCTGTCTTGTTCGTTTGCTATCTACCATTCTGGATGCACTTCAATTTTAATTAATAATTGTTTTAATAAAAAGCACTTTAAACGATAGACGTTGCCTTCTCTCGTCCACATGCTTTCCTCTACGATTCCGCGTTTCTTCCACACGATCCTGCCTTCACGCGCTTTCCTCGACGACTCCGCGTTTCTTCATGATCTTGCCTGCCACACGCTTCCCTTAATGAAATGGGCGTTCCTTCCTTGAAGTTCCAACGCAAATCACACTAACTCTACCTGTCCGGTTTGTTGTTATTTTTATCCAGCCTCATATAATACTCAGCTTGCGCCTTCGCTCAGAACCGAGCCATATTGCAGCCTATTTTGATTGATTTTCTGTCATTGCTTCTCTGTGTCAATTAAATCTAATCCCATGGCGTCTACTTCTACCACATCTGTTCGACCAGAGAGGGAGCCTGGAAACACTTCTACCACTGGCCGCATCCCCGGTATGGCTGCTTTCCATGAAATCGCACCATCTGCATCTACTTTGGGTGAATCCTCAACAGTCGTCCAAAAGCCATGTTACGATGTGTTCATTAATCATCGTGGACCAGATGTCAAGAAAACGTTAGCCAGCAGAATCTATAATATCCTCCGTGACATGAACGTGACAGCTTTTTTAGATTCAGAAGAGTTTGATTATGGCGATTTCTTGCCTGAAACATTAGAAGCAGCAATCCGCGGTGCTACACTTCATATAGCAATTTTTTCAAAGAGGTATGCAGAGTCAGTTTGGTGTTTGGCAGAGCTCTCATGTATGCTTAAAAGTGGCGCAAAAATTGTTCCCGTTTTCTACTATGTAGACCCTAATGATCTCAGATATGTACCTAAAAGGAAAGGAATATACGTTAATGCCTTTGATAGGCATAGAAAGAAACGTAGATATAGCCGAGAAAAGCTGGAGGAGTGGAAAGATGCACTCTATAAGGTCTCATTTTACAGTGGCATAATCATCAAAAATAATGAGTAAGTACCACGCATTCGGTCTCCCTATCTAAACAAATATGCTTTCTTTCTTATATCTTTGAAATTTTACTTCGGCACAAACGGCTCTCAGTAGGTTAATCTTTCAATATTTTTACTTGTTCAGTGATGAGATGGAGTTGTTCCAGAACATTGTGAATATTGTACAGAAAGAAAGAAGCAATGTGCCACTAATAGTTGCAAAACATCCAGTAGGTCTCAGCCAAACAGTAGAAGACTTTGAGAATACACTCCAACTCGCCCAGGGTGAACAGGGTGTGCAAATTGTGGGTATTTGGGGCATGGGTGGTTCGGGCAAGACCACGCTTGCCAAGGAATTATACAACAAAAGACGCTCATCCATGGAGAAATCCATCTTTATTTCTGATATTAGAGAAGCCAAAGGGTTTTTGCAGAAAAAGCAGATTGAACTCCTCGAAGGTTTTGGTGTGAATGAAACAATTCACAACGTAGAGAAAGGTAAGGCAACTCTAGCAGCGCATTTGAGATCTTTTAAGGTGCTCATTGTTATGGATGATGTGGACCATGTCGATCAATTGGATGCTCTGATACCTGTAAAAGAAAGGCTTGGAAGGGGGAGTCTCATCCTTGTTACAACACGGGAATGTGAAGTTCTTACATCTTGGGATATATTCTCTGTATATAAAATGAAAGCATTGGATCCACATAATGCAGAGCAACTTTTTTGTTGGCATGCTTTTCTACAACCTTCTCCCCTCCACGGATTTGAGGTGCTTGTTAAAAAGTTTTTAGAGGCTTGTCATGGATTGCCCCTATCTCTCAAGGTATTTGGAGCACAGCTGCACACGAATTTTTCCAAAAAAGAATGGGAGTCTCTATTACACAAGATCTCAAGAATATTGCCCAAAGATATCAAAGAGATACTCAAAATAAGCTACGATGCCCTCGATGATGAAGAGAAAGAGGCATTCCTTGATATTGCTTGTTTCTTTATTGGAGAAAAGAACAGTTTGGCGATTGAAGTCTGGGATGGATCAGGATGGAGTGGTCTCTATACCTGGAAAAGGCTTCAAAATAAGTGTTTGGTTGAACTTGATGATAACAATTATATACGAATGCATGATCATTTAAGAGATCTTGGTAGGGAAATCGCAAATCAACATTGGCCCTCCCGACTTTGGTCAACCCAACAGATTATTAATTATGGCAAACAAAATGAGGTGAGGTTAATACTTTCTTTTATCTTCGTAGCAAAACAATTGGAAGGACAACTTCTTCTGTACCCATATGTTTGTGTCTAGGAAGATTATTGATATATGCGTTAAACAGCTATTTAAAAAAGAGAGTCTCGCTAGTCCTTTCCCAGTCAAATTGACTTAACTACTTACCTATTTACTCTGTATGTGTTTGAACAGCCAATGATTTTTTTGTATTTAATAAGAGTCTGAATTTCTTATTCTTATTTTCAGAAAAGAAATGGCATTCGAGGAATTATGGATACCGCAATTGATAATGGAGAGTTCTGGCCATATAGGGTATGTTTGTCTGTGTTTTCCGTTTCTCTACTAATTTCATTGTTTGTATAAGTTATCTGCATTATGTAGTTTTTCTGAATATTTCATATTTTCCGTATTCAGAGCTCAAAGGTCTTATAGTGTAGGAAAGAGGCTGATTAATTAGTGAGTTTATTAAGTTTCATGGTTGTTGCTCGCAGGACCCTAATATAAGTTCAGAAATTTTGTTGCTCAGACCCCATTTAGTTGGACTAAAGCTTTTGGTGACTAGAGGAGATTATCTTAATCGAGTAATCGGTGAAGTATCAAGAGAGCTGCTCTGGCTTCGCTGGTACGGTATCAGGCAAAGAAATCTTCCGGCACGGCTTTCACTGAAAAATTTAAGGGTTTTAGAACTCTGTGAATGTCAATACATATGGACAGGGGAAGATCACTTAGAAGAGCTGTGGGAGGCTGAGAGCGACGTAAGTAGTCTTCCCATTTTGCTCTATTAAATCTACATTTCAATTTATTTAATAATTGCAGTATGTTTTACGTTTATCCCGTTGGAAATGTGGTACAGGCTCCCCTGCAGTTAAGAGAGTTGGTTATTTCTTATTGCCTCGAATTCCAAAAAATTCCAAACTCAATAGGGTGTCTCAATGAGTTGAGAAAGATAATAATCGAAGGTGCAAGTAAGGTTTACAGTCTGCCAGCAGAAATTTGCCATTTGCAATTGTTGGAGCACCTTGTCTTAGACGAATGTGGAATATCATCACTACCCAGCAGTTTCGGCGAATTGACAAATTTGCGGTACCTCAGTTTGCGGAATTGCTCGAAGTTGAGGAGACTGCCAGATACTTTTAAGAACTTGATGCTCCTGCAACATCTCCACTTAGGGGGGTGTACACAACTCATACTTATGTCAGATGATTTCCAAAACATTACAGAGCTAGAGTTCTTGAGCCTTTTTGAGTGCGAGCAATTGGAAGAGTTGCCTCGTCACATCACAAATCAGGCGTCCTTGAAAGAGTTGTATTTAGATGGTATGAAGAGTTTAAGGGAGCTTCCTGATAAAATCGGCGAACTAAGCAGGCTGCGAAAGATGGAGATAGGAATTTTGCCATACCGTCCTCTAAGTTGGCCCCACTTTACTTTGGATTGTTCCATCCTAAAATCCTTGCCTAACTCTCTTGGAAATTTATCCTCCTTAACTGATCTTTCAATTAAGAATTGTCCCAACCTGGAATCTTTACCGACCTCTCTTGGAGATTTGTTCTTCTTGACTAATCTTTCAATTGAGAATTGTCCAAAGCTGAAAGGTGTCTCTAATTGCCCAATCAGCCAAGTAGATTTTGGGGCGGCGTCTTTATCTTTTGCATTCAGCAACCTGAAGCAGCTGAAACTAAAGGAAATAGAAGTGTGCAGGATTTCAATTTCTGAAGACCGTTGTCTTCGCCTTGAGAGACTGGAATTAATAAATAATAATCATTTAAAGGAGATTGAAGCCTTGCCAGTAAACCTTGAATGGTTTCATTTGAAGTCGTGTCCACAGTTGGACGTGCTTCCGAGCTTTGCACGGTTAACTTCTCTCAGAGAATTTGAAGTACGAGATTGCAACAGAATTGAGAAAATTGAGGGTTTAAAATATTGCACAAGATTGGAAATATTGAGACTGCACACCTGCTTGGAGGTGCCGAGCATAGAAAGTTATGAGCACATGAAGAGATTGAGTACGGTGGAACTGAAAGCAAACAAGGGATCAGCTATTAAAAATTTCATTCAAACGATACAGGTAATAATAGTTTATAGATATTATATATTTTAATTATCATTCATGTAATTGTGCATTCACTGAATGTTGTGCAAGGAATTTGCAGAAATGGCCAGATGAAATAATAATATGTGCGCGGGCAGTCTCTGATGCTTCCTCACTTGTAGACTCCTTACTCTCTCCGAATCTCTCTGTGGTTGACTCCTTCTCTAACCAGAAGCTTTCGTCCGAACCGGAATTGCTGCTCAACCGTTTCTCCAATGGCAATGCCATTATGCTCTGCTATGTTATAAATTATGACCCTTCTTTACAAAAGTATATTAATTTAAAGCGGACTAACTATCCGCTCTTCTGCGGAGAGATCACTTCGATGGGGATAGAAAAGGGTAGATGGGCACTGATAGCTGTCTTCACAAAACGTTCCAGATGGTTCGCTCCAGCGAACCTTTCAAGAGATGCATTCGTTATAGAATCTTATAATTTCTTTGATGAATCTGGAGCGTTAGAGAAAGTGGAGAGAGGTTTGGCGTTGAGAGGGGAAGAGCAAAGATTACAATGTTTGGCTGTGGAGGCATTTTGCCTCCTGACATGTTGAACGAAATGCATAGATACCTAAAGATTACAAGCTTGAGATGTTTGTAAGGATATTTTAGCACTGAGAATATGATAGGTAGATGAGACTAGCCGGATCAACATGAGATTATGCAGGTGTGGGTAAAGCTTCAAGCTTAACTGCCCATGAGTGATAGCTGAAATTCATTCCTAAGGCATATATTTTTGTTAAGAGATGAAAATTCTAGTTGTAGTCAATGCAATCGATTACATGAAAAATTTTCGAGCTGTGAATTAAAGTACTTGTAGATATAATATAACTAGCACTTGCCCCAGAGGGGGTGCAAGGGGTACGCCGATAGAAAAGTATAGTGAAGTATTAATGGGATTAGAGTGTAAATTAATAGTTGTACAATATTGTTTGTATTATATCAGAACAAGCAAAGATTAAATTTGACAATAGTAAATAGACATTATGAAAAAGATAATGCTTGTATAACCATTTGTTTGTCAAAGTAAAGAAGTAAACGTACAATTTGTTCAATAGTTGGGTTAAATGCTAAAATTAGCTTAAGACATAGATGACAAAACATATTGTAAAATATATACAGTAAGCATGGAGAATAACTACAATGTAAAATCTATACAATTTTGTATGAATTATATAGTAAATGTTACAATTTTCATTCTCCCAAATATATACATAATTATAACTATGTATCATGAGTTGGTGGATATAGGTCCATGGGTGGATGCATGGGTAAATGAATGGATGAATGGATATTTTAGGTATGCAAAGGAGGGTAGGGATTATGTTGTGGTAAGAAAACTAATTTGGATTGAGGATGGTCATTTGGATAATAGTTGATGGCTAAGATAATGGTGGGCAGGATGAGTGATAATGACCCATGTCAAGAAATTTACCAAAAGCAAGTGTAAAGTTTAAACTTTAAATTGACCAAGATCAAGATGATTTGGAATATGGATGGTGATGGGGGAGCATTCATTTGATCGATGGTTCATGGATGTATGGATTTTTTTATGGATTAGTTGGATGGAGTGGTGGATTTATTTTGGATGGGATGAGATGCTTATACCTAATTTGGCACATGTAGATGTTTCATTAGAGACATGACTCTTGTTTGTTGGATTTTTTGTATGGCACTTGCCTAAAGTGACACCATTAGTACTTTGGGAGTTAACATCATCTAGATGCGTACATCGCAATAGGGAGCCAGTAGAGTCCTTATGATAAAGAGTTGTTGTCAACACACGGTTTATGTGAGAGTTGGATATCATGGATTTCAAAGTTGATGGTGGAGTACTTTGAGTGATATGAGATGTAGATTGTTTGGTTCACAGTTTGGAATCTTTGGGTTTCCAAACTTGGGAGGATTTTTAATGGTGGGTGGATATGGAGATTTGATTGGGACATTTATTTCCATATATATTGTGGGCCGCTATTGAAGCTTTATTGTGTACTTGTGGACTTTTTTTGATGGATGACCTTCCCCTCTTGCTTTTCCACCATTATTTCTTTGACAAATGGTGGTTGATAGGGATGATTTTTATTTATTTTTGGGTATCCTTTTGCATTTTATTTGTCCACCTCAATCATTTGTTAATTTCTTTGATAAATGTTATGCTCATGTGGTTGGGCACAATTTGTGGGTGGGATGATTAATTATATGTATAGTTGTAGCATTGATGACACCTAAATCCTAACACTGAAATATAGTCATAGTCTTCAGATGCAAACACTTGATCATTTTCTTCAATAGTTCTTTCATATTGATTGTGTGCTTTTGTAGGTGTCAACGATCTTTGCTCCCACTTTTCAACCCATTATGTATTTTCACATGCTTCCCAATCTCTTGAGATACAAAACTTACAAAAACATGTAAGCTCCCTTGTCCATATAGTCCATGTGCTTGTTGTCGAACTCCTAAATGAATTCCATTTAGTAGATCCACTAATTGTCTCATAGTCAACTCTAGGTACAATGTTCTCTTCTTCAACCAAGCAAAAGAATCAATGAACTATAGAGTACTCACTCAAACTGGGTGCAGATAATATTCTATTACACCAATCCACAATCCCACATGCATCTTTAAATTTTACTACATCCTCAAATTTTAATTGTTCTCTAGCAAGAATTCTTTTAACACATGCACCAGCTCCATCATGTTCTCCTTTACCATTCTCGGCTTCAAATAAACTCCATATATGTTGGACATTAAGTTCCTTGTGAACCCTACTTAACCAATAGAAAATTCAAGCATTCTTGAACTTACCCATACAATTATCTGACCATATGAGGTGTTCTATCATATGGATTCCTCTTTCTCTTAAATTTCTATAAAATATATTGAAATAGTATTGAACAAACTCTGACGAGTGTAACCGGTTTTCACTCAAATAAAAAGGATACTCCCTCAAAAGATTTATATCATCCTCAGTGCTATCATCTACATGTCTATAAACAATATGGATAAACATAGCTACTTTCATTGAATTATAATACTGTGATTGAATTTCCTCTTGTGGAGCTAGAGTATAATTTTCTGCAAAATCAACCACTAAAAGTATAGTACCAATTGGAAATATGTTTCTACATCCATGAAATTGGCCATCAAGCCATCAAGCATGTTGAGAGTGCATGGCATATTTTGGTACAATCTTATTCTTAAATTCACTCATGAATGCATGCACACTAGCTTTTTTTGTAACTAAATCACAACACTTTCCTATTTTTCCATCTTTTAAAGAACAATGAACATTCTTAAATCTTTTAACATCTGCTAATTGTTGTCCAAAATCAATTTCAACACTTTCATGCATACAAATTCTTAAGAATGAAAGATTTCCACAGCTAATGCATTGTCCAGAAATACAAAAACTTAAATAAAACAATTTACCATTAGATCTTTCACAAAACAACCTGATATAAACTCCCTTATTGCTTTAGGTGGCATATTAATACCACATTCCTCATGGATAATCATGTTAGTATGCAAGGTACAACACATATATCAAAAAACATCATAAAAATAACGAAATTGAATATGTGTTTTACAACAAGAAGATATTCATTGCTTATTAATTTTTACATACCAGGGTTTACATTTTTCAAAATACCTTTGACTTATTTTAATATTACCAGGTAACACTAAATCACCACAAAATTTTCTATAAAATTCAGTTTGTGTTGTATCTAATAGGTGTTTTGGGTGAGGATTGTGAACGTTGAACCCCACCCTTAGTTTTAAAACATCTCTAGCATTAGATGAAACCCTAGTATTATCATGCCAATATTTTTTGATCAAAGATTTAATTTCAACATTCAATTTCATATTAGACCTCAGGAGTCGACCACTGAAACTCCAACATTGGTTGATGGGATCATTTTCGATACTTTCTCTTCTTTTTGCCACTCTTAGAAATGTCTTAGGATGTATTTTTAAAACTAAACTAATATTTAGATTACCATTCTTTTATTATAAGTTTCTTTATCAACTATAGCAGTTGTTATAGCTCTTCTTGCTGCATTTTTATCTTTAGATCGACTATTTTTCCCAATAGATTGAATGGCACTAGCAACAGTAGACATAACATATTTTAATGATTGATCTTTTCATTTTGTTTTAACAAAAAATCCTAACCTTTTCATTATTTTCCTCATTTTTTGCATTCTCATCAATTGCATCATTAGTTGACATTGAAATGCAAGTTTTTTATGATAAAAGAATTTTTGTATATTCTATTCGCATGTGTTTTTATTTGCCTCCAAGAAATCTTACCAGGAAGATTATCCAAAACATCACTTTCAATTTTTTTAAAAGTATTTTCATTAAATTCAACATCACATTCTAGATTTTCATTTTCATTTTCAACTTCAAAACGATTTACATTTTCATCTTCATTTTCATCAACAAAACAGTTTTCATTTTCATTTTTATCAACAAAACGAATTTTGTTTTCATTTTCAATAAAAGGATCATTCTCATTTTCATTTTCAACAAAATATTTTTCTTTTTCATTTTCAAAAATTTCTATAAAAGTTTCATCTCTCTAAATATTATCAATGTCAACATCGTTAAGTCCAACATCTTGTAAAACTTCTACATACGAATTTACCATTTCACTAACATGTGGATTTGAAGATGTACCTAAATTTGTGCATATTGAAACATTCTTCATAGCATTGAAAGAGGTATTTTAAGACATAGTAGGAATTGCTTGTATAATCGTATTATTTTCCAAATTGACTTCTTGCAAATTAGCTTCGTCTACAACCATGGTCTCCTCAATGTTTTCATCTTCAATAGTTGTTGAATTGGATGCTCCACCATCATTCATTGATTTAATTCTCATTTTTATTTATCTTTGTCTTTGTTTGTCCTTCTCTCTCTTTGCTTCAATTTCTTTCGGAGTCAATGTCTTCCTATCTTTCCTCTTATTACGAGCTTGTGAACCCATGATTATAAAATTCTCAAGCACAAATGAATTATGTCAATAGTGAAATTATTCAAAAAATTCAATCCAAATTGCAAGTTGAAGACCTGTAAGGAAAAAATTATTCCTCTTGTGTTCCTCAAAACAAGTAGAAAACTAGCACAATTCCACTTAAAAAAACTATTTTATTCATGCCTCCTTTCAAAAATTTAATCCATATTGCAAATTGAAGACCTTTTGTTCCTCCAAACAAGTACAAAACTAACACAATTCCACTTCAAAAATGGTTTACATGATGCCTCCTTTGAAAAAATCAATCCAAAATGTAAGTTCACCACCTATAAAGACAAAAGTTGATGAAAAATAGCCCAATATGTCACAATCAGCCATGCATGTGAAGTTGCAAACTTCACAGTAAACTTTGCCAGTAAATTTTAAAAAAGGGTAAAAAACAAATGAGTAAATGGGATACCGTTTATTTCAAACGAGATCCCATTTTCTAATCGGAATCTCATTCCCCAATATTAAATGTGGGGACCATTGACAAAGGAATGAGATCCCATTTATAAAACAGGATCACATTTCCTTGTCAGCAATCACCCCATTTAATTTTAAGAAACGGGATCCCGATTTACAAAATGGGATCCTGTTTATAAAAAAATGAAATTCCATTTGCTTTGTGGTTGGGTTTTTGGCTTGTATTCTGGTTCAGGAAAAGAATTGGGAACCTGAACCTAGGCCTTCAACCTGGTTTGACCTGCAAGTTGAAGGTCCTAACAATGTCATAGGAAAATACCGAGTTTGGACATATGGCTTATGAATTTTTTGGCTAAATCTTTCGATGAAATTAAAACCCGTTATAGATGAGACAACTTGTAGATTCCAAATATGTAAATTTTTTTACAATTGGATTATTTTTTCTATTTTTCAATTAATTTATGATGAAACTGGTCCATAAACTTTAAATATCAAGGTTTTTTACTATTTTAATCACTTTTTATCAACATAACATTTTCATGAACGAATTGCATGAGAACGTACTTCAAACAATTCTTTTCAATTTAAAAAATAAAATAAAATGATAAGTTTAGGTCATCTTATGCGTGATGTACATGACAATTTTTCAAAACGAAAAATATGCTTGTAAAAATTTAACAAAAAATAAAATATTCAATAAATTACAAAAAATATTGAGAACGTGCTTCCGTGAGTTCCAAATATTTTTCCAAAAGTATTTTGAAAAATATGATAATTTAGGTCAAAATATGGATGGCATACACGTGCATGGTATGGTAAAAAAAAGTGACTTTTAAACAATGGTTTTTAGAAATTCCTATTGAAACTCAATTTGTACCATTTGGGTATTGAAACAAATTACATATTTGGAAACTAGACTCCGATTACTACATTTTATGACTAGTGACTTTTTTGAAGATTCCATCTCTAAGTGCTTCAAATTTTAAGGTCAAATGTGTCAAATTCTAAAAATTAGGGAAAAAACTTCCACTTTTTGGCCAAAAAATGGACTCAACTTCTTGCCAGCACCCTTAAGTACCTAAAAGGGGTTTGATCAAGACAAACCCCTATTCACTAACAATCAAAAAAAAATTCTCTTCTTGAATGTGTATTTGCAGATTTATAAGTTGAAGATCAAGTGGAGAATAAGTTTGAAGCAAAATTGTCAAAGCTGTCAAGTTGCAAAATTATCATTCACATTGCGAGAACATGGAAACAAGGCTATAGAACTTGTTACAGGTTTTCCAAAGATGGTCACCAAGGATCTAAGAGTGCAGAAACCAAGGAACATAACCTAGATCTCAATTTCAAAAACCCTAATAAGGACCCATTTTCCACTAAAGGCGAATGAGTTCTTTGTGACCTAAAAAAATTCTTCTTGCAACAAGGTACACACCATTGTAGCCTCTCAAAACTTCCCTTTTCATTGATACAATAGTTAGGATTATTTTTTATTATTATTTGCATCATATCTTGCTCATAATTGCATGTTTTATAGGAAATTTTAGTGGTTCGTCATTTTGATCAATTCATCTTGATAAACCCTACGTTTTCTATTAAAATTTTTGGTGAACCCGACCTATTGCATATTGTATTTTTTTTAATTTTTGGAAGTCTTTTCTTGCATCCTAGGTTAGATCTTGCATTCATTTGCATCTCATTTACATTGAATTAGATCTCATTTAGGGTGCCCTTTGCATTAAAACTTACATTTCATTTAGAGTTTAGAATTGCATTATTTTGCATTCTCTAAATCTAAAAAATACAAAAACAAATCAGTCATTTTGCATACCATTTAGATCTCATAAATTTGCATTTGAAAATTAAAAAAAATTGCATTTCAATTTAGGTCTTTGCATTCATTATTTTACTACATTTTCACATTGTATTTCCAAAAAATATGAAACTAAAAGTTGTTGTCTCAGACCTAGAACTAAAAGACATTGCAAAAACCTTGAAAATCATTCAAAATAGTTAAAGAACCCTAATCAAGGACCCATTCACCTTTATTGGCAAATGAGTCCCTGATCAAGCTTAACTTGAACTTTTTGGCATCATAAAGCATTGAAAAACACTTAGAAATCAATCAAAACATTTCAAAAATACTTAACCAGGACCCATTCGCCCTTACTAGCGAATGAATCCCTGATAGATCCTGATTTGCATTTTTTGGAAATTGAAATCTCAATTTTAGGCTTCTGTTTGCTGCTGTTACTTTCCTGTTTCAACTTTTTGATTTTTTGTTTCATCAAATTCATTGCATATAGCTTAATTTGCTTCATTTAGTACATTGTCAAATTCAAAACTTACATTTCACTTTCAATTTATTGCATTGTGTAATTAGTAAATTGCATTTTTTATAATATGAAGAATGCATTTCATTCTAGGTCATTGCATTGCCTCTTTCCATTTAGGGTTTTCACACTAGGTTTGTAAAACTTGTATGAGATTTACAACTTGTTGTCCTATTAGCAATACTATTGTAAGATGTATTTTGAAGCTCACATCATACCACAATATCTCACTCATTGTGGATCTTGGGTTTTCTAGTTCTTTTTCTAATAGTGTTGATAATCAACCCTCTATGGATCATAGTTTGCATACTTCATTTCCCATGACTTCACCTCCTACAAACAATGTGCTTAATGTTAACAATATCATCCCTACCATCACCACTTGTACTCAAGCTTTGGGGTCTACTCAAAGCTAAGGTGGAATTCCAATTCCATCTTCTATAATACCGATGTCCATGATTCCTACATACACTAGTACTCAACCTACAACAACCCTTCAACCTACAACAACCTTTCAACCAACCACAAAAATCATACCTACTACCACTATGTGCACTTCCTTAGGTATTCCCATAGGAATTCCTTCTACCTTTGTGCATTCAAATACAATATCCCCTCAGCCATCGACCATCACCAACTTGCAATTCACTACCCCTCTGCATGCATACACTACTCCACCTTATTCCCCTAATTTACAAGTTAATTTTGTAAACTCTAATTACAGATCAGGTTGGTATCAGAGCCCGTTTTGTAGAAAATTGCAAGTGGTGAATGTTAACCAAGTTGAAATTGAGGCGAGGAGAAGGTGCACTTACCGAGTTCAATCCAGAGATTGGAAAATGAAGGACTTTTCCACAATCAAAGATGGCAGCTAAACAAAGTTCTATAGAGCTTGATGAGAAAGATTTCCAAAAATATTGTCTCGAGATGAAATCAATGGTCAAAGTTCTTTTCCAAGAGAGGCAAGAACGAAAGAAGAGAAAGGAAGACAAGGATAGAAAGAAGAGGGAAGTTGAATCCTCTTCAAAAGATGATAAAGGTGAAAGAGTAGGAGGTGGTAGTGACCCTCCTAAACCTCCATCCCCATCTTCTTCTTCATCCTCTTCTTCTTCTTTGTCTAACTCTTCTAAGAAGAAACAACATGTGCAAGCTAATACACCTTTGTTAAAATTAGATGTTAAATTTGAGTTTCCTATGTATAACGGTGAATTGGATGTAGAAAAATTCGATAACTGGCTTAAGCAAATCGAAGTGTATTGCAAGGTTCAATAGATCTTGGATGATTCTTCCAAAATTCAGCTAGCTACTCTTAGAATGGGAGGCACCGCATGTTTGGTGGGAGAGTAAGATTCAAGGTGATCTTGCTACGCACGGTAAAATCATTTCATCTTGGTATGAATTTACTTCTGCTTTAAAGAAATAGTTTTATCTTTTGGGTTATATGCAACAAGTTGTTATGGATTGGAAAAATCTAAGATAGGGTAAAGGAAAAACGGTGCAAGAATATACATAGGTGTTTAGGAAGAAATCACTTACTCTTGGAATTCCTATTTATACACAAGAAACTTTATTAAAGTATACACGTGGTTTGCATTCACATTTGAAACATACAATCTTGATGTTTAATCCATCTAACTTTGATGAAGTGTGTGTACAAGCAACCCATATTGAAGCAGGTGGAAGGAACATAAGTTTCAATTCAAATAAGGAATTTGATCCTCCAACTGAAGGAAATAAGAAGGGTAAGGAGAGGAAAACAACTACTATGAAGAAAGAGGAAAGTGAAAATCCTACTTGTCTGCATTGTCAGAAGAAAGGGCACGAAGATGTGAAGTGTTGGAAACTGTATCCGGAGTTGAAACCCAAGTGGTTTAAAGAGTCTAAAGGAAAGAAAAAGGATGCAACTATCATTCACGAACTTGGATCAGATTCTAATGATGAGACAAAGATAACAATTTTGGGTTTGAAAGGTAAATCTTTTGTTGGTAATGATTTTGCCACTAATGTTTCATGTGCTTATACTTCTAAAAGTCATGTTGTTCCTGAAGATAGCAAAAGATGTCAATTGTTTCATATAAGGGTAATTTCTAAGAACACTAAGATTGATACACTGATAGATAGTGGGTCCCAAGTTAATCTAATTTTAGAAGAAGTTGTTAAATAGTTGGGATTAAAAACAAAGCCATATAAGAAACCTTATCCATCAGGTTGGCTGTGCAATGATAACAGATTGTGAGTAACTAAGCAATGCAATTTAAGATTTGCAATAACATCTAAGTTTATAGATGAGGTTGAATTTGATGTGGTTCCACTTGATATCTGTGGGATTGTGTTGGGTAGCCCATACTTATATGATAGGAAATAAATCTTCTACAGGGAACATAACCAGTCACTTGTTTAATGAAGGAATTGAATACATTATGCATTCTCATCCAATTAAGACTGATAAATCTTTTGTGACAATGGGACAATTGAAAAGGGTAGTTAATGCAAGATATAATTTGGCACTTATGTTTGTACCACAATAAGTGTCATTGCATAAAAATATATCTAATTCTAAGGTTGTTCCAGTTATGAAAGACAAGTATGATGTTGGTACATTCTTTTTCTCGTCTGCAAATTCAATTTTGTTATTCAGTCTTCTACTTTTCAGCAGTATATGGTTGGTAGCAACAACATTGAATGTGGATGTGTATATGGCTAATGTACTTAATAATATCAATGCAGTTTTGATTGTTGTTATGATGAGTTAGATGTATAGGTTCCAAAAAGGAAGGACAGATGATACTAGGCAAGTGGGGAAACATTTCCCTAGCTCAATTTATACATAAATAGACCTTTTGGAGGTCCAAAAGCTTCTCAATGGGGAGGAATGATCCAAGAGGATCCAGAAGAACCTAAAATTTTCACGGTCTCAAAATCTCTTAGAACTGGCATCATTGTGTAGGGCCCACTGACACGAACCTGATGCAACTCGAATGGGCTCAAAAGGAGTTTGTATGTAAAATTTGTGAGCAGTCAAAGTTCTAGTCAATCGACAAATTAGAGGGCTCAGAAAAAGGGAAAAAATTTTGAAGTTATCAAAGGTGTTCAAATGGGGTGTCATCACGAAGAGCTTGTTGAGAGCTTTCCGACGCAACTCATTTCGTCAAAAATGGAGTCCATTTGCACAAGATACAGCCGGTCAAAGTTGGCAACATATGTTGACCAGTCAATGCCTCATCATTAGTCCAGTCAACACATCATCCAATCATCCCTTGACACTCGACGTCATCTCACCTCTCCATGTGGCAGGCCATTCTTGGAAATAGGTGGCATAAATATGGATTAAACCATATTGTTAAAAAAAACACTTATGGTTTAAAAATTAAAAGAAAAAAAAGAAAGAGAGGATTTGGTGGGATTTTATCCCTTAAAATACTCTTGCCTTGCCCATAAAACAAGGAGAGAAATAAAGCCCGTAAACTTATATTTCAACAAATTAACCCCTTTAACCACCTTTCTCATATTTCAATGAATTATGATATTTTAAGGGGCTTAAAATAATTGGTTAAAGACTTTTATGTTAAAGGGAGGTTATAAACGAATTGTAAAAGAGGTAATTTTGTTAAAAGGGAGTTATTTTATTTAAGAGGGTTATTTTTCATGGGGAGTTCTTTATTAAATATGGAGGTTACACTCCATATAGCATATTTTATGTATAAAAGGGGGTGTAGGTTCTTAATTTTTCAATCAAGTGATGGAAAATTATTGGAGAATTGTGAATTTTTTTTTGGAGAGAATTAGAATGGTAATGGAGGGTTTGAATTATTTTTTAGAGGAAGAATTACAAGGTGTTATTATACACCAAAATTGTAATAGTGAGAGAGACTGTGAGAAATTTTGTATAGGACTAAAGCTTGGGTGATGTACAAAATTCGTAATTGCTTGGCATCATTAATAAAGCGGTTCCTCGTTGAGAAGCAGACCCAGAGACATAGCTCAAATTGAGTGAACTCCATTATCAAGCTCGTGATCTCTCTTATTCTCTTCTCTTTTATAATTCTCTTTAGTATTTATTTCTTGAGTTTCTAATTATGATATTTAAGAAATTAGTTTATGTTTTATTAATTTTGGATAAGAACAAGTGAATGCTAATTTCTGTAATTTCAACGATTAAGATTCATAACCACATAATTTTGTTGGATCGAGGTAAAATCTATGGTTGGGAGTAAAGTGCAAATTATTTGTAGCTCTTTAATTACAGATCATTATTCCCCTCAAGCTTAGAGTCACAATGATCCTCTCCTCAACTCACTTTTGTAAACCATGACATCCCTTCAACAACAAGTTACAACTTTACAACAAAACAACAACAGTCAACCTTTGCAATACATCAAATCCAATCTTCTATCCTTCGACATATTAAGAACACGAATGCCACAAGGTATAGAATTTTTCCGATTTGAGAAATATGGTGGGAAAAGACATCCTGTTAACCATTTCTCCGCTTTTATGACCTTGTGTAGTGATTTCATATTTGAAGATAAACTCTTGGCTAAGCTATTCCTTAGGTCCTTGAAGGACACTACTTTAGAGTGGTTCTCTTCTTTACCAAATAATTCAATTGGTTCATTCAATGAACTTGTTGATGCCTTTTATAACCACTTCCACATTCACATGGGTCCTAAGATGACCTTAGCTAATTTAATGACATGCAAACAAAAAGAGGATGAGAAAGTCACTGATTTCATAGAAAGATACCAAACACTTTATCCACAAGTAAACATTAAGATTTTGGATGTTGATCTTCAATGAATGTTTATTGTCAACTTACAAAAAAAATCCAAATCAAATTTGAACTGTTGAAATCTCCATCCTTTACACAATTATGTACATCCATTCATGATTATCAAAATTTGACTTGCGGTCGTGATGGGAAAAATCCCCTAGTTGTCCTAAAAAATATAAATCCACAACTCAAAGTAGTTATTAGCCTTTCAAGAAGCAGAATAAGGGCTTTTTACAACTAAATTCCCCTCAATATAGTCAACAAACTAATAATAAAGTGGCTTCTATAAAAATGATAAATTCTTTTGGGGATAGGGATAGAGAGTTCACTCCCTTACCCAATACCCTTCACAACATCGTGTTGTAGCTTATCGAAAATAACATGCTTACCTTACCTCCTGTTAGAGAACATGATCCTAATATGTACCATTGCCCAAAGAATTTTGATGAAACACGTATTGCCATTATCATCAACAAAATGGACATGGTACAAAATATTGTAAATGTCTTAAACATCTCATGCAAGACTTTATTAATGATAATCAACTTCAAATTGGAGGTGTCAATGATTAAGGAAATAAGTTTGTAGCTCCTCCTAACCAAAATTTACAAATATTTACCAATCCTATGCCTAAGCACACTATTTCATTTGTCAAAGCTATTGAAACAAAGAATGATGTAATGAATGTTGACACAGACGATGAAAACATAAAAGATATCAATGAAGAACAACCGATTAAAATGGTAGCATTTATCAAAGCTAGATCTTGTAAGGCTTAACTAAAAAGCCTCCTGATATTTATTTCTCATAAAATGAAATACTTAATGTGCACCTAATGGTCCTCATTACATAGTTGGTTGAATAAATGATAAGCCCACAAATGGGATATTAATTGATCTCATCTGTGGAGAGAATGTGATCACTAAAGAATTCCTATTTGTGCATGAACTATATCAAGATACATATGAAAAATCAAAAGCATGGATCAAGACACATAATAGTTTTGCTTGTCCTATGATGGGCTCGATAGATCTTCCTTTAAAAGTTGGACATAAAACATTAATTTTCTCATTCACCATCGTCCTACAATCAAATCAATTTTCTGTGAAGTTAGGCTATCCATGGCTTCACTTCATGAATTCCATCCCTTCGATTGTGCATACATGTTTAAAGTTTCCATTTGGCTTTGATATATTTATTGTGCATCATAGGGGATTTAATCTCTTGTCAACCCAAGGAAACTTTCACTAGAGTTCTTTTGGGCCAAGCCTATGGAACCTATTAATCCTCGTGAGGACCTCTAGTGCAGCCATGGTAGGAGGGTCCTCAAAGAGAACAATCTGGATTGTGCAAAAAGAGTTACACAACAGAAGAAACATAAAATATGGAGGAAAATGCAGATTCAAACATTCTCATTAACAAAAATTTCAATTACAATTGACCTACAACATCTGGGCTTATAGATTCGGCTCATAGGCCTGATACAACATGCTCAATTACAACATTCCTATATGCTCCTTAACAAGAGAAAAAATCTTACCCATCGATTCTACATTAATATACTTAATCTAGTTCCCCCTTTCAAATGATCTATTACAAGCTTTATATCATATCCGTAGGTCTAGAATCTTTTGCATCGGCCAAAGATCATCACAATCTCCTATGAAGAAAAATGTAACGTGTGCATGAAATAGGTCGGACTCAAATCTGAAATTCTCCTCAACAAGTGCATAGAATGAAGTGTGGACCTATAATTAAGGTCAAGGAAACTCCATGGAACAATTAAAATCACACCATCAAGACCCACAAGTTATGGGAAGGATCCACAAGTGATCAAACTAACTATTAGTTTAGAAAATTATTTTGATGTCGGTTCAAGAAACTGCCACTAAATATGGAAGTGATAACTTGCTAGAAAAATATCTAATCACACTCAAATCTTGGAATAAGGAAAATGAACATGTCCCTGATGAAAATATAGATCCACAGGGTCTGGTGAGAAAATATGATGAATCCACCAACTTGAACTAAACAAGAACTAAACAAGAACTAAACTGAAGGAAAATATTTTTGGTTGATGCAAGATTTCCAAGAACCAAGGATGCTCCTACATCAGACATCAGGGGTTATTTAAAAAGTAATTCCCTCACTTTTCTAGGGCTAAAGGAAAACCAATATTCTCTACCTTAGGCTTAGAAATTCTAGAAGAATCCTCCACTGGTTTTCCTTTCCACTTCACAAGATATTCTTTGTACTTACTTCCATGAGTTTTCCTCCCATCTCGGATATCCATAATCACTTCAATCTCATCTGTTTGTTTTTTAAGAAACTGATTCTCCAATTTTGATTTACTTCCTTCACATAATTATGCTTCATGGAACTGAAGATCTGCAATGTTGAATATAGGTGATATACCCATGTCATCCAGTAACTCCACTTCTATGCATTTCTTGAATCAAATTTCTTCAAAATCCTATAGGGTCCAAACTTCCTCATCTTCAACTTATTGTATGTGCCAACTAGAAATATTTCCTTCCTCAAATACACCATCACTTCATCTCCAACTTTGAACTCCTTATGTCTCCTCTTTTCATTTTCTTTCTCCTTATACTTCTGGTTCATATCTTCCAATTGCTCCCTCACTTGAGTATGCACTTTCTTCATATCTTCCAATTGCTCCTTTTATCTTCCATATTGATGTCCCTCAACTCTGATATACCTCTAGGATGAATTCTAGTAACAATCTCAAAAGGTATTTTTCTGGTACTCCTGTTCATTGAATTATTGTAAGCAAACTCTACTTGTGCAAGAACTAAATCCCAACTTCTGGTCTTCTCTCCAACCAAGCATCTTAGTGAATTCCCAAAACTCCTATTTAATACCTCTATCTATCCATCAGTCTATGGGTGAAAAGTAGAACTGAACTTCAAATCTTTCTTTAACTTCTTCCAAAGTGTCCTCCAAAAGTAACCAACAAACTTTGTATCTCTGTATGAAACAATACTCTTAGGTAATCCATGCAATCTAACCATTTCCTTGAAAAATAAGTCCCCTACATGTACCACATTTGTTGTCTTCTTATAAGGTATGAAATGTGCCATTTTAGAAAATCTATCCACCACCATAAATATAGAATCATTACCTCTTTGTGTCTTCGACAAACCAAGTATGAAATCCATGTTGATATCCTCCCAAACTCTCTCTGGAACTATCAAAGGCTTATACATTCCAATATTCTGACTACTCCCTTTTGCAACTTGACAAACTCTGCAACTCTACACAAATTTCCTATCATCCTTATGAATTTGTGGCCAAAATTAATTCTCACTTATCAATGCTACTGTCTTATCAATTCCAAAGTGTCTTAACAATCCTCCACTATGTTTTTCTTTCACCAAGTTATCCCTCATTGAAATCTAGGGAATACACAACTAATTTCCTCTAAAAAGCATATCCTCCTATATGAAATAATCTAACCATTAACTATATCCTCCAAAATTGGTTCTTTAAAAGCTCTCCAAGGTTCTACAAAATTTGGGTCTTCCTCATACAAGTTCTTTAATTCAGTAAAGCCTAATACCTCCACTCTCATCTCCGTCAGTAAATTCCTTCTCCCCCTCAAGGCATCAAAAACTCTATTTGACTTTCCACTCCTATGTTTGAAAACAAAATTATAACTCTATAAGAATTGTACCCATATCATGTGTCTCTGATTCATCTTACCTTGACTATTCAAATATTGCAAAGCCTGATGATCTGTATATAACACAAACTCCTTAGGAAACAAGTAATGTCTCCACTTCTTCAAGGCTTGAACTATTGCACAAAACTCTTCATCATACACTAAATATCTTCTCCTAGCATCATTCAACTTCTCACTGAAAGAAGCTATGGGTATCCCTTCTCGACTCAATACTACTCCAATTGCATTTCCACTTGCATCACAATCTACTTGAAATAACTTATTAAAATCTAGTAAATCCAACATAGGTTGCTCAGTCACTTTCTATTTCAACAACTCAAAACTCTG
>VDFB02053325.1:0-35524 GCA_007258455.2 Sequoia sempervirens | reverse complement strand
TAAATAAATATTTGAGTTTATTTAATTAATCTTAATATGATTTCATTAATTAAATAATATAAATTATTTAATTAACATTAGAAGAATGAATAGAAAGGGATTTAATTAATTAAATAATATAAATTATTTAATTAACATTAGAGGAATGGATGGATTATGCATAGGAAGGGAATAAATGAAATTAGTCAAATAAATAAGATTTATTTAACTAATTAGATGATGGCATGGGTACCTAGGGGAAAACATGCTACAACATGTCTAAATGATGTAATGTTGTGACAAGGTGTTGTAAGAGGACATTTTTGGGTGTCTAGAGTATATTTAATTAAAATTGAAGAATAATAGAATGAGCTATAAATAAATATTTATATTTATTTAATAGATGAGGAATTTAATTATGATAATTAAATAAAAAAAAAGTGAAATTTGTTTATTTAATTAAGACGAAAATAATAGAATAAAGATTGAAGAATTTAAGATGAACTATATAAATAAATATTTCTATTTATTTAATAATAGATGAAATAAAGGTTAATTAATCAAATAAATCATGTATTTAATTAATTATATTCTCCAGACCATTTTTAGGTGTATACATTTTGTCCCTCTTTGAAGTGATGTGTTTACGCATTGCTTCAAAGAAAATTTTGTGTTGTTGCTGCTAGTATCGACAAAAAAAAATTAGTATGCCCCATACATGGATTTTCAGGTGATGATGGATATATTCCCCCTCGGGAGATAAATTGATGATTTTTATTTTTTTTTTTTTGAATTTTGTGGATTTTGCAAAAAAAAATTATGATTTTTTGATGTTTTGATGATGATTAGATGAAGAGTTGATGGTGAAATAATTTATCTCCTGATAAAGAATGTAGAATATTTCCCTTGGATGAATTTGTATTAATATCTCCTTAAAAAAATTAATTAATCTCATAAAAATCCCATCAAAAAATAACCTTTAAAAGGTAAAAAGGGTCATTTTCAACCTCATTTGTGCATTTGAGTTTTGAAATCTTTGTGAGAGAGAAATTTGTGAACTTTGGAGCAGGATGTTGATTCCCTATCACACTCACTGATTCGAGCATGTGCAACATCACTAGCACTCGACCGCTTATGCACCTCCGGTACATACCCATTAACCCCTCGTTTTTCATGCATTTTCTCATTTTTAGCATTTTTTTTAGATTTTGAAATTTTTATGGTTTTTAGCACTTTTGCATGTGGAAATAGCGCTTTTACGTGTTGTTCTAGCACTTTTGAGCTTTTAACGCTTAGGCAAACTTTTTTAGCACTTTGGTAGGATAGTTTAGCCCTTCGGTAGTTTTAGCGCATAGGATCAAAATTTTAGCGCTTGGACATATTGTTTTAGCACTTTTGAGCTTTTAGCACTTATACCCAATATTTTAGCTCATTTCCCCAATGAAATAACGCTTTTTATTTTTTGGCGCATTGACCATCTGTTATGGCACTTTTTCCTGATGAAGTAGCGCTTTTGATTTTGTAGCGCTTTTAACACCTGTTTTAGCGCTTTTTCATTTTAAAATAGCGCTTTTGATAGTTTGGCACTTAAAAACTCTGTTTTAGCACTTCTAAGTCAGATTGCCAAAAAATTTCAAATTTGTCCTTGATGTTGTTGATTTTCGATTGTGTCAGCCTTTGGTTTGATATGATTGATGATCTTGATCAAGTAGATGATGTTCAACCTCATGATAGGTGAGGTCTAATGTTTGATTTGATGATAATTATCATCATGATAGGTGAGGAATAATTATAATTTGACTAATGAACCTCATAATAGGCGAGGTTGATTTGACGTATTGACCTCATGATAGGTGAGGTTGAATGATGTTCGCTCATGAGATTTGTTCAAAAAGTCTCATTAAGAGTTGATTAAGTTTGATAGGATATTTGTTGTTTTGATGATTGTTTTGAAAAAAATTCTGACTTTGATCATTTCATGATGATAGGAGGTGTTGGCAAACCTCCAGATTAGAGAGCGGTTCCCTCAGACGTTTGATCTGATATGACATTTTTCCCAGCCTGAGACAACTATCATTACACATTGTGGACTATCTTCTCTACTTGATATTCCCCAAATTAGAATTAATTAGGGTCTATTGACAGCATTAATGAAGAGGTGGCACAATGAGCACAACACCTTCCACTTAGCCACCGGTGAGATCATAGTCACTCCAAAGGATGTCTGTAGGATTTTGCAGGTAATAGTCATGGGTGATATTGTTGTTTATGATTCATCAGTGCAGGGTGGTACTGAGGCTCTTCAGAGGGTATTTCAGGATGCTAGGATTATTGGAGAGTGGATTCTATGGTGGGAGATGGTGGATGCTTATCCCACTTTGTCGATAGTTTTTGCCAGATTCATCGGAGGACTCCTTTGTCCTGATCACAAGTCAAAGGATTCGCTATTGGTTGGGGCTGTGTGCTAGAGAGTATGGTTGTACATGGTACTAGATATGCTTGGGGCATGTGCATGCTTGCCCACCTTTATCATGATTTGCATTCCGTGATATACCTTGGAGGTAAGAGCTTATTGGCCAGTGTTACTTTACTTTAGGTATGGGTGTGGGAGCATATTTTTGTCACACAGACAGTGTCAGTGAGGGTGCGTCCTGCCAAGAGGCCATATGTACATATTTATGTTGGTCAACTTACTCAGCCTAAGCTAGGTAAGTTAGATCATTGGCATAGAGTGTTAGATGATATGGAGATAGTTACCTAGCACCCCTACTTGGATTGCGAGTAGTGGGATGATGATGATGTGCAACTGCCATTCTTTTGTCAGTCTTTTACTTTGATTGGGCGTACACAATGGGTTCTGGAGAGATTTCTAGTGAGATGAGTGCTTCGACAGTACGGCCTTGTTCAAGGTATTACTCAGGGTGTCGCACACTATACTCAGCGACAGTTGGATTCGATAGATTGGGGGCCTAGGTTGTCATATGATGCGGCAGTGCAGGAGTTTCAGGATTTATAGCCATATATTTGGGAGATCCGGCTTGATATTGTGGAGGCACCCGTGACAGAAGATCATTTTGAGCACCTTGTTTTGTATCCATTTCCAAGTATCACTATTCCTGATGAGCTAACACCATTACCCACTGGGGAGGAGGTTGTGTTTGTACATCGATGCTGACATAGGGGAGAGGAGATTGGTGGTGAGAAGGATGTGGAGGTGGAGGAGTTGGAGAGTAGCAGTGGTGAGGATGGTAGCGGAGATGAGGGTGATAGTAGTGATGGTGATGAGAGTAGCAGTGATGATAGTGATGGAGACATTCCAGGAGGATCGGGTACAGGTGGGTCAGGTCCAGCCTTGGAGGAGTACATGAGGCCTCGAAAGAGGTGAGTAGTTATAGACCCATTAGAGGAGAATGTGCAGCAGCAAAGTCAGACACAAATAGCGAGCCTGTAGGTATAGGTTCAAATATTATAGGGACAGCTAACTCAGGCACAGGGTTTGTTGGCACAGACCCAGACACATATGCAAGCGTAGGCTCAAGCCCATGCATAGGCTCTTGCATCAGTACAGGCTCACTTGGCTGCAGTGCAGGCACAAAACACAGCCTTGACAATTGAGAGGGACACTGCCAAACAGGCTGTAGAGCAGGATCAGATGACTATCGAGAGACTATAGAGATTGGCAGATGGTACTACCTTAGCGGATTACATGTGATTGGTTGTTTGTATTGGTGAGGAGATAGAGTACTATAGAGGGAGATATTATGATGCAATTCCCTCTTAGTAGAGAGTCAGCTATGTGTGGTCTCATTCATCCAAGACTTGTACCAGGACTTTTAGTGCGGGTGTGATTCAGCCTATTCTGAGAGACCCGAGAGATCCCGATACTTCTATTGGTGGAGGAGGTACTGGTCTTGCGTTGCCTGCACCGTCTAGAGCCAGCAACACCTAGTTTTCATGATGTGATTACTCTATTGTATTTTGAGATGATGATGTACATTTTGATTACAACCATTTTTTATGATATAGCTCTCTTCATTTTAGACATCATTGTATACTTGACATTTATGATTTTGATCTATATGATATGCAACGGACTTTATCAATCTATGTTGTGTTCTATATGATTTGATAATGGATGCATTTGCTTTATATGTTCTACATGCTATGTGATCTTTATTTTATGATGTGCAAAATGATGATGTATGATGTATGGATGAATTATATGATAATGTTCCTATATGCATGGATGTGGATGAAATGGTTTAAATGATTTATGATGGGTGATGTGTGTATTTTTATTCTTATGTAAACATATGATGTAATAAATGGATGAATATGATGTAATAAATGGATTATAATGATGTATGATATATGATATGTTGAATGAATGTGTTATATGGTGTAATAAATGGATGAAAATGATTTATGATAAATGATATGCAAAATGGGCTATGATATATGATATAATTGATGGATGAATGAAAATGTATTGATATAGATTTATTTTTGAGATTTTCTTATGCAAATTTATGTGATATGAAAAATATGACATGATCAATGTAAAATTATTTGATTCAAATGAATGAATGATGAAATGATAATTAAATTCGTTCTAATGTATGTAATGAAAATGATGATTTTTTTGTTAACGTCAAGTATACTCAATCCACTATGAGAAAAGATAATCATTAATTTGAATCCCTCACGAGCTTTTGTAACAAAACACTCTGCAAATGTAAAAACTATTATGATTGCAATCTAATTTTACCATGAAAATCTACATGCAAATATTGGCATTTTAACAGTACTTTTGTGCTTTGTATCATCATAGAGCTTTAAAAATGTTGAAAGTGGGTACAAGCATCAATGGTATAATTTAGACCATAATGACCTGAGTACTACTTCCATGATTTTTTGATATTCCAAGTGAACACAAGCATTTAGGTATAATTAAACTGAGATGACCTAAGCATTTCTTGTGTAAAACAGACAAGAATTAACCACGTTCCTATGTGAATTGGAATGTCATCCATGATACTTTGTAGAGGACTTCTCGTCACAATTCACATAGTAATTATAATTAATTCACAGATAGCAGACAAAGAAAATAGCATTCTCCTTCCTTGCTTCTCTAGTTCAATACATCATCGAGTAGCTCCAAAGAAATGATAATAATTGATCAAAGTACAACATATCCAACCTTTGCTTAAAGTATTTCAATCATTATTCAGATTAGATCATCCATCCTGATTTTATGATGTTTTTGTAATTTTTGAGATTTTGACCAAAGACCTAACCTAAAGACCTATACTAGGGGCCTCGAAGGCTAATCAAAGATTAGCCTTGTCTACATTATACACACAGAGACCATGTAGTTTGACTGACATAGACTCATATTTTTGTTTTTTTTATAATGACTTTTTGACTTGCTTTTGGATTTTTCATTGTGATATGGATGTTCTAATGTGTTTTCGATGTTGATTGATGTTCATTGTTGGGTTTTTTTTTTATCATTGTTGTTGCTATGTTTTTCCTTCTATTTTTTTTCCATTTGCTTAAGCTCGATGTTTATTTCCCCCAATGAGGTTCAGATGTTTCCCACAAGCTAGGGTGAGACATGACCACTTGATATGATATGATAATGGATGTAAAAAAATGATGGTGAAAGTAACGACCTTGACATGTGTCCAAATAGATGGGAAAGCTAGTTTAAATTACAAATAGCACCTATTTCCAGGTTTTCACTACATGTGTTTATTGCACTTTTTTAGTCTTTTTTATTTTTTGTATTTTTCCCTTTTTTTTATTTTTTTGTATTTTTTGTCACTAGGACACCTGCTTTCTAGGTTTTCATCAAGGTAACTATTTTCAGAAACTATTATGTGCACTAGGTGATTTAGGTATAGAACTTTCTGATATGGATACTATTGATTGGTTCATTGAACAAATCCCCTTCAGATGTAGACAATTTATATGCTCCTGATCCATAAACTGATATGATGACAAAGGGACCTAGCCAATTAGGTTCAAACTTCCCTTTCTTTTCTCTATCTTGTTGATTTATAGGGTTTTCCTTTAGGACCAAGTCTCCAACTTGAAAGACTCTAGGTTTTACCCTATGGTTATAGCTCCTTGACATTCTTTGTTGGTATTCCTTCAAATGATTGGCAGCCTGTTGATGACGTTCATCCAGCAATTCTAGTTCCTATAGTCTAGAGACTCTATAATCCTCATATGTAATGATACCCTTTAGTGAGACTCGGAGTGATGGTATTTCTTCCTTGATGGGAAAGATGGTCTCTGATCCATATACCAAGGCATATGGTGTTTCTCTTGGTGGTGTTCTAATGCTAGTTTTGTAGGCCCATAATGCAGGATTGAGTTAAACATGCCAATCATGTCCAACATCGTTAACCATTTTCTTTAGTATTTTCATAATTGTCTTGTTTGAGGCCTCTACTTGGCCATTTCCCTGAGGATAGTACAGTGTTGAGAAACAATGTTGGATATGAAATCTTTCACATAATTCTTGGACATCCTAGTTCTTAAAAGGCCTACCATTGTTTGTTACAATGGATTGAGGTACACCATACTGACAGATGAGGTAGTTGAGTATGAAAGATGAAATCTATTTTCCAGTGACAGTTGTTAAAGGAACCGCTTCTATCCATTTTGTAAAGTACTCTACTGTTGTGATGATGAACTTGTGTCCATTGGATGAAGACAGATTTAATTTTCCTACCAAGTCTAGTCCCCACTGACTAAAGGGCCATGCTGATGTGAAGGGTTGCAACTCCTATGTTGGTGCATGGATTAGATTACCATGAATCTGGCATTTTTGACACTTTTTAACAAATTGGTAAGACTCCTCCATATTTGGCCAGTAATACCCCAAACGGAGGAGTTTCTTAGCTAGGGTCAACCCACTTGAATGGGTTCCACAAATACCTTCATGGATATCACGTAAGGATGCTTCAGATTCATGATGTTCTAGACACCGAAGAAGAGTGTCGTCTTGACCTCGATGGTATAGGATGTTAGCAATCAATGTATGTCATGTGGATTGATGGATAAAGTTATGCTTTTGGTTTCTAGAAAGATCATGAGGAAGGATATTATCCTTGAGGTAAGTATAGATCTCTTCATAGAGTGAGGTTTGAATATCGGTTATTTGGCATATGGTTTGTGAATCAGGATTTTTGTAGGCAGGGTTAGATATTTGTTCTACCATAAACTCATAACGACCTTGCTTTTCTAGTAATTGCAAGAGGGAAGCAATTTTCGCCATGGCATCTACAACTCTTTTCTCTGCCCTTGGTATCTATTTGAACTTGATCTCCACAAAGTACTATTAAGATCATCTATCATTTTCTTATATGGCATGATTTTTTCATCCTTTGTCTGATACTCATCATTTACTTGATAGATGAAAAGCTGTGAGTCCCCATACACTTGTATTTTTGTGATGTTCCATTCAATAGCCACTTTGATGTCAATAATCAATGCCTCATACTCAACCACATTATTGGTACATGGAAACATTAGTCTATAAGACCTTGGGATGGTGTGTCCTATAGTGTAACAAATAGAAATCCTACACCAGACCCTCTTTGTGTGTATGATCCATCAAAATAAAGTCTCCATTGTTGTGTGGTAATATTGAGAATGTCTGCATCCGAAAATTCAATTTTCATTGGATGATTATCCTGTAATGGAGCTTCAGCTATCACCTGTCCTTTGATGGCTTTCTGGTCTACATAATAGATGTCGAGCTCACTTAATTAGATTATGACCCATTTTGCTAGTCTTCCTGTTAGAGCTGCTTTGCTAAGTATATATTTTAATTGGTCTATTTTTGCGATGAGTCAGACTGTATGAGTCAACATGTAGTTCCGCAATTGCTAGGTTGCAAATACCACTACCAAACAAGCTTTTCTATGAATGTGTAATTTATTTCATAACCATTGAGAGTCTTACTGATGTAGTAAATAGCTTGTTCCTTTCCCTCAGAATCTTCTTGTGCTAAGAGAGATCCTAAAGAAATATTTGTTGTTACGATATAGAGTAACAATGGTTTCTCTACTGCAGGTGGCATGAGTATTGGAGGTGACATCAAATATTGCTTTATCTGGTTAAAATTTGTTTCGTATTCATGATCCCACTTGAATGAGATATTCTTATGAAGTAGATGATTGAATGGGTGGCTTTTGTCCACCAATTGGAGATAAATCTCCTGATGGATTGTAGCCTGCCTTGTAGGGACCGTAATTGACTGATGTTTTTAGGTGGCGATATCTCCATTATTGCTTTGACCTTAGCCAGATCTACTTTGATACCTTTTCTAACACTATGTATCCAAGGAGTTTTGTTGATGTTACCCCGAACACACATTTCTTTGGGTTCAATCTGACATTGAACTTTTCCAGTATAGTAAAGATTTTGTTGAGCATCTCCAGATGTCCATCTCTGGTGTATGATTTTGCTAAGATGTCATCCACATAATCTTCCATGAAATTAAGCATCATATCATGAGAAATAGTGGTCATCACCTGTTGATATGTTGCACCTACATTTTTCAACCCGAAGGGCATGAAATTCCAACAGAATGTACCCCAAGGACAAGTGAATGTTGTCTTTTCTTGATCTTCAGGCGCTATCTTTATTTGGTTGTACCCTAAGAAACCATCCATTAATGACAACATGGCATGGCCTATTGTTAGATCCACAATGATGTCAATAATTGGTAAAGGAAAGTCATCCTTTAGGCACGCTTTATTTAGATCTCTGAAATATGTGCATATTCTAATGTTGTTACCCAATTTAGATACATGCACAATATTTGAAATCCATTATGCATAATCGATAGACCTGATAAATCTTGCATCCAACAACTTCTTCAACTCAGCTTTTACCATCAGGGCGATGTGGGGATGCATTTTTCTTAGTTTTTGCTTGACTGGTTCAATTCTGTTTGGTAGAGATAGATGATGCATCATTAGATCTGGATCCAATCTTGGCATGTTAGAATAAGACCAAGAAAAATTGATATGTCACTCTTCAAAGAATTTGGTGAATGTGGGCTTCTCCTATTTTGTCATAGACACTGCCAGATGTAGAATCTTTTCCTTTTCAGTTGTTCCCAGATTTATAGACTATGTCAGTTCTACCAGTACTGATGATCTATCATGGTAATGCTCTGGAAGGGTGTCAAATCTTCCATCCTTTAGTGCCTCAAAAAGGTTTTCACTATTAGATATGTTCTTTATTTTTTCTTTTTCAAGATCTAACGCTGCCTCAAAAAGGTTTTCACCATTAGATCTATTTTTCCTATTGTCATTTTTGCAACTGGAAGATTTGGCACCCTCCTATTTTGAAGTATTGTTATGAGTGTTATGGATAGAACTTGTATTAGGTTCATCACTACAAAGATAGTTTATGATGGCATCATCATTTGAAAAGACTGGTATGTGAATAGGTTTGGTGGTTTCCTAGTTAATAAGTTCAGAATGCCTCAAGGGTAATAAGTCATCAAGTTGAGAAAGGTCGATGGTTGTGAGTTTTTTGATAGCCAGGTGGTCAAAGTTGTCAGTGGTAAGATCGAGTTCTATGATATTACTCACCTCCAAGTCATCTATCTCACTCGATGTCTATTTACCTTCACTTGAGTCATCAATATTTGTTGATTCCATTACAAATGATCTATTTCCTAAACTTTGTCCTTACTCTCGTAAGGGTGTATATGCTTGGATTACATCAATTTGTTTGTCAATGTATTATGTGGCAGATAAATGATCCCATTCATATTCATTGAAATCTGTGTTAGAACCATCTCTCATTTGAAGAACCCTTTTAACCACTTTTTGAGTTACTTCTTCTTTTGATTTCCCTGTATAGCCTAATCCTATTTTGTCTTGAGGCTATAGTATTAGGGGTTGAATAGGTTCTATTATACCATCCTTTCTTTTTCCAATTAGTCCTTGGCCTTCATAACCCATCTTCTCTAAGATAGCCTTTCCTTTTCCATATTGATCTATTTTTATGCTAATATTTGTTGATGTTGAGGCTTATTCATCCTTGTATTGCCAATTGAGAATGGCTTTGTCTTCTAATTCATCTTCTAAGGTACCCACTCTTACAAATATTTCATTCAGAACCGTGATTGGTTGTGATGAACGTGGTGTGTAGGATTTGGGATGTCCATATGATTTTGGTGATGGCAGTAATTGTGAGACACAAAGATTGCTCAAGGGAATATTCTCCTAAGCCTTTGTCCTTCAACTGGATCTTTTTTGAAAATTGTTGTGATATACTATTCATGGGATCTTCATTGTTTGACAAATTGGAGTCAACAGTTCAGCTATTTCTTTTTCCTAGTCCTTCTTCTCAACCCATTTGCATATAAAATTTGCTTTCTTTTCACCATTGGATGAAGTAGAAGTATTGACTTCTCTTTTGTGGGGTACCAGAGTGTCTTGATTTACTTTAAGCATGTTGCAAGTTTGTAGATTATTTTTGTCAACTGATATAGTGACCTCCTATCCATTGACCGAAAATTTCAAACATTGATGAAATGTCGAAGGCACTATTTGCATTTCCAATAGTATGTTATATGTTAGCTCTTTGTCTAACACTTGGAAAACTATGTTTTTGACAATTGGTCCTACTTGAATTGGTAGTACAATCAGCCCTTTTGAAGACCTTTCCTCTTCATCGTATGCTTTTATTGTTATCTTCCTTCTGGCATCAATGGCATTGTCAGAATAGCCTAGTGCATGAATTAGTTTCAAAGTACAATTATTTAATCCAGCTCTGCCATCTATTAATACACACTTGACGTGGTGTTTATGGATTAGAACCTCTATATGCAATGCCGCATTGTGTGGGTGATTTAGTGACACATCATCTTGGTCGGAGAATGACAAACAATGAGGTGTGGTCAAATGTCCCACCATAGCTTGAAACTGACAAAGATCCAAATTATTGGGTACCGTAGGAGCCTGTTCCAGAACTTCTTTATGTGATGGTAAAATTTTGAGAAGTTCTAGTATGGATATTTGTACAGGTATCTTTTGTAGCTGATCCACAATGTTGTATTGATGTGAAGGGGGAGTAGCATTTTTAGATGAAACTCCTTTTAGTATCACTTTGGACTACCCCCTTGTCGTTACATTAATTGGTTGATGGTCTTGTGTTTCCCTAATCTTTTGGACACTGATTCGGTTGTGAGATGTGTTTGTGCTTGGTATCATGTTTAGGGATTCAATGTCATTGATGCTTATATCATTTGTTTGATTATCAATGTCATTATTTTTCTCAACCTCATAAATGCAAAGAATGGTGGTGTCATAGATATAGTTTATACCTTTTCCTTTACCGTTTGAAGAAGATTCTCCTTTTTCGTAATTGGGTAATGGATTTGTAAATGCACTATGATCATTGTTTGTTTGATGTCCTTCGACAAACACCTTTTCTTTGATCGAGTCTTGTATCAGATGTTTTAATTGCATACAGTCATTTGTTTTTATGTCCTTTATTTTTGTGAAAGTTTCAATAATCATCATCGTTCCACCTAGATGGTTTCACCTTTGGCTCCCAATTTCATGCTTGTGGTAGAGTAATAAGTTTGTTTGCAATGAGTTCTCTCATTGTTGATTCCAAATTTTGTCCTCATGGGGTAAATCTCCATCAATTGGATTGTCTTTGATATGATGGTCGAGATTCTCCATTGTTTGTGTTATTGTTTTAAGTAGTACCTTGATTGTTGGTTTGGTTGTCATTTTGATTTGTTTTAACAATTGTTTCTATCAAATTGAATACTAGTTTTGTATGTTTCTTGTCATTTGTAGCATCATTGCTTCCAATATTTCTATTTTTCTGCCAAAATTTAGGTTTGTCATTGTTTCCATTGTGATTTGAGAAATTTGTGTTGTTTGATGTATCATTGAAATGTTTAATCACTCCTCTTTTGACTAAGGCTTCTTCAATTTTAAGCCCATTCTCAATCAATTTTTCAAATGTTAGGGGATATTGGAGTTCTAGTCTATAACTCATTTCACCATTTAAGTTTTCAATAAATAATTCAATCTTTTCCTCTTCAGGTATAGATCGAGGATATCTAGCGAACAACTTTCTCCAACATTGTAATAATGATAGGAATGTCTCACCCTTATTTTGTTTCATGTTATACAAATCCTTTATGGTTACGTCATGTTGAATGTTGAAAGAGAATCGTGTGATAAATTTGTTAACCAGTTCTTCAAAGGATCGAATCCCTGGTTGTAATTTGGAGAACCATTCCATACATTGTGCTCCTAAACTCCTAGGAAATAACCTCATTAGGTAAGTATCCTATTGTGAAAACTCGAGGTTCATTGTTCTAAATTCCCTTAACATGGTCAATCGGATTTGTTTTTCCATTATTCTTGTCATATTTGGGAAACTCACAATGCCTAGGGAAGTGTATCATATCTACACTCAGATGAAAGGGATAAGGACAAATGTCCTGTAATGAATACCTCTTTGTGGTTCCCTTTTGCATATCTTGAATTTTTTGCTGTAAAGTTTGCATTTGAGCGGTTAGAGCAACCACTTGATCTGTTTCTTGTATGTTGGGTGATTTTGTTTCATTATTTCTAGGTGTTTCCTTCAATCGATTCATGTCAAAATATTTTGGAAGTTTTGCGCCTAATTCCACTAACATCAAGAGATATTTTTTCATGTCTTGTTCTAAGACCTTTTCCATGAATTTATGAGAATTTGGATCCTATTGGGTGTGTTGTATATCTTCTTGATTTATTTCATTGGGATTATTTTGATGAAATTGGGAAAAGGGGTTTTCTTCAGCCATTTTGTTTGGTGTTTCTAATTCCTTCTCTCTAAGTTTATGTCTTTGTAACCTTGTCAAGATTGGCATACAATTTTTTGGTAGTTTTCCTGAAACTTTGATCTTCCATGTTTTGGATTAGTGTCAATTTTATTTTTTAACAAAGTAAAATAGAATGATATATTCTATTGATGAGACTAAGTTGAAAATTTTGATTACTGTGTTTTGTTTTGTGATGGTAGGATGTCGAAATCCTAATGAGGAAACTTAACTCAATAATCAAGATTTTTGTTTTGATAATTGGACACTTTGTAATTTGCGATATTTGGGTTTATGTTGAAAAGAATTTTGGACTTGTAAGAACCTATTTTTTTAGGTTTCAAGACACTGTTTGGACTGTGAATGTTTCTTTCTGATAAAAACTCGAGTTTCTGATGCTAACAAAATTTGATAGATGTTCTCAAAAGCCCTCTATTTTTTGTCCTGTGGAAGCATTGATACAGAGGGTATAAGTGCTAAAATAGACTGCATACATGCTAAAATTTCTGGTAAAAGCATTGTAAAACAGGGTAAAAGTGCTAAAATAGACTACAGACATGCTAAAAGACTGGTGAATTTTGATACTGATAATGTTTTTGTTGTTGACAAAAGTGATATAATAATTGGAAAAAGGACTAAAACGGACTGTAGGAGCACTATTTTAACTATGTAAGTCCTAA
Organism: Sequoia sempervirens; assembly: GCA_007258455.2. Lineage (NCBI taxonomy): Eukaryota > Viridiplantae > Streptophyta > Pinopsida > Cupressales > Cupressaceae > Sequoia > Sequoia sempervirens. The sequence goes on along the minus strand of VDFB02053325.1, from coordinate 22,003 downwards.
AAGATAGCATAGAAGCACTAAAACAGGTTGCAAAAGTGCTAGTTTGGTACTCCACAGTGTTGTCTAATTTTCTTTTTCGTGAAGAGACTGACTTTTTTTATGTGATTTTTTAGGATTTTTGGTATTTTGGCAGAATATTTTCCTTGGTAACTCCCTGATTTTGGATGACAAGCCTAATGTTTCCAAGTTTCATCTACTATAAGAACTGATCTGGCCTGTTGGAGTATTCTATTGCAGGTTGTGGGATGGAAGATTGACGAATAGGTTGACAACGATTAGGTTCCCGTGAAAGAGCTCTTCTTTGAAAATAAGCTTGTGAATACAAAGGTTCTAAAGCATAATCATCAGTATATCCCCTAGAAAAATCGTTAAACCTATGGATGAAAGTTCTATGTTGAAGCAAGATTTTTCCACTTTGATACAAAAAGTGTCTTCTTTTCAAAAGGTTTTTGTAACTAAGTTGCTTCTTTGGTTTTTTGACTCTTATTTTGAGGGATTTCTTGACAAACTTTGTGGATTTCCAATCCCTAATCATAAGTTTTCATGGACTGTCTTCTCAACTTTTTGCGTTCTTTTTCTTTTGGATGATATTTATCTAATTTAATGATTCAAATACACAACAAACAATTATAGAACGGGTGTTTTTAAGTCCAAAAATCTAAACAGTAAGTGTATGTTCAAGGATCAAACAGATCCTTCTTTATTTTCATAGGTTTTTGACAAGTAATACACTTCAAATAGACTCACTCTTAATGACAAAAGGTCATCGTTATACTCAAACAACCCACATCTTAAAATTGCATCAACTCACACAATTGTGTCACCCCCTAGAGGGTGCTTGTGTTTTTGTCTTTTTCAAGCACATACTCAAGGTTAGATTTCTCGATCCCTTGAGCAAATGGTCCTTGGAAATTATATGGTGAGTGTCTTGGGGGTAGATTCTTCCCTTCCCCGACATTGTTGAGTCTTACAATGTTCAGAAACTAACAAGTTGGATACTACACTATAGTTCTTAGATAGGGTTTCTGTGTGGTGCAGAAAATGATAAACTCCCTCAGGAGACCTCCCAACCTTTAGAAAAAAGGCTTTGGGGATGGTTATCTTGCACACTACCATCAAGTTGGACTTTCATCAATAACTCACTTTTTGATTATAGTGGGTTGGAATCCTTGGCTTTAGGCATTCCCACTTAGGTCTTTCCCGTAGGGTGACTACTTTTTCCCACTACGGAAGGCCTTCTAAAGGATTTAATAAAGCATGAAATGCATAAAAATAAAGGATGAGTCTGGAATTTTGATCACCCAGTTAAGGGGAGAGCATATGCCTATCACCACACAAGCATAGTAATCAATGTTCAAATTTTAAGCCCAAAAGATGCATTTGCTATTCTATGTGAAGATATTGCTTCACAAAAATAATGATGTTAATTTTAGCTAATATAGCAAATGTGTGATGACTACCCTAGGATTGATAAATTTTAAACCAAATGACTATCCTAGGATTGATAAATTTTAAACCAAAATGACTATCCTAGGATTGGTTCTTTTTAGTCCAAATGTATCAAAATAATTTTTTGGCCGTAGTCATGTCGGATCCAAACAAGAACTTACAAAAGCACTAAAACAGGTTGCAGAAGTGCTATAACTTTTGGTAGAAGTGTTGAAACAAAATGCAGAATCACTAAAACTTTTGGCAGAAGCACTGCAGAATTTGGCAAAAGCGCTAAAAGGTACTAGAGCTGGAACAGTGGACTGGTCTGAGAACTTTTTGGTGTAAGTGCTGAAACAGAGTGAAAAAGTGCTAAAAGATAGTGCAGAAGCGCTAAAAGATAGTCCAAAAGCGCTAAAATTTTTGGTGGAAGCGTTACAAAATCTCTCAATTGCACTAAAAGAAACACGCCTGTATCCTATACGAACACTTTTCAAAAAAAAATTGTTAAATATGGGGTTAGATCCCCACAATGGGCGCTAAAATGTAAGTGTGGAACAAGTATGAGTAATATAAACTAAAAACACTTCTTAATGAAACATTATATCAAGATTTAACAAAATTTAACTAATTTAAAGCACAGAAAACTTGAAAGCGTCTCATTGTTTCCTATCTCCAAAGATTTATCAAGTCACAGAGGGCTCTCAGATTTAGTAAGCAATGTGACTGTTTAAAATGCCAATCTAGAGAATGGAGTGATGCTAAATGCAATGATGTACTTCTATATGGTGATTTCTAAATGATATTGATGCTACTATAATCTATGCTGACATGAAACCTGATGGATGAAAGCTACAGTAAAACTATTATGCAATCATGATATTGATTCTACTGATGCTATGATTGCTATGATGCTAAGATGTTATTGCTATTATTCTATGATTGCTTGATTGTAGAGTAAGTTTGCACAAATATGAAATATTTTGGATGCATTTCCTGTTTCAAAAGGTTGTATATATAGATTTCATGGCAGCACATTGTGATGGGCCAACACAGCAAAGGCTTGGATTCAATCTGGAGAATTGAATGGTGAGAGATTGAGAAGCTTGAGCTGATGAAGGGAATGGTTTTTCCTCATGAAAACATCAGGCAAGATGATAGCTGGAAGGTTCAGAGGAAGAAGATTTGAGAGATTAATTCCAATTTGTCTATGAAGCTTTCCTGTGAATGCCAATTGGATTAAATTGGATATTTGATGTCCAATTTGGTAGGTGAGTGAATAGAGGAAATTTCCTTTATGCCTTTATTTGAATAATTTGATTTATTCAAATTAGTAAAAGGGAATTATTAATTTAATAAAAAAAACTATAAAATTTGTTTATTAAATGAATATAGAAGGGATTTGATAATTAAATAACAAAGTATTTAACCTTGTTTAATTAATTAAGATTGAATGATATGATAATTAAATAACACAAACTATTAAAGTTGTATATTTAATTAAAATTGAAGAATAATAGAATGAACTATAAATAAATATTTCTATTTATTTAATAGATGAGGAATTTAGATATGATAATTAAATAAAACAAAGTGAAATTTGTTTATTTAATTAGGATGAAAATAATAGAATAAAGATTGAAGAATTTAAGATGAACTATATAAATAAATATTTCTATTTATTTAATAGTAGATGAAATAAAGGTTAATTAATCAAATAAATCATATTTAATTAATTATATTCTCTAGACCATTTTTAGGTTTATACAGTCATTAAAGTTGTCATTGATGTCAACACAACATAGGTTGTTGCAGAGAAAGGAAACAAGTAATTGCAGTTTGTGCATGTATAGTTGAGATACTATAGAGATGTTTTGAGTACATGGAGCTATCTTTATTGTGTTGCAGGTGTGCTAATATGATGAGTTACCAAGTGCTTTTGAGAAAATTAATAAATAGTGAAGACCAAATTGTGTGTGTGTTCAGAATGTGATCCGGTATGTGCTCCGCATTTTTTTTGTGTTGATCATATGCTTGTGTGGATATGTAGTGTTGTTGAAGGGAATCCTTGGGTGATATATCCTAAATTATAGATTCTAGATTGATGAAGATTGAAAGTTGAGTTCATCAATTTGTGAACTAGTTTGGCAGAGTTGTTTGTTTGTGGACTACGAGAAATGTATATGTTCTGCAATCCTTTGCTTTTTTTTTAAGGTCTTTCAGATCTAGAAGAACACTTGTAATGGTGTTATCTATGTTCTATCAAAGGTGTTTTTGGTTTGTTGCTCTGAAAGTCTTGTTTCAGAGTTACTATGTGTGTCGGTTCTGAGTGGACTAATGGAAAGTGTTTTGTGTATGAAGGTTGTTGTAGTTGGTACGGATGAATCTGAAGGCATCTAAGATATGTTCTTGTGTATGGTGAAGCATGTTATGTAGTCCGCATGTTATCTTCTAGTTATGGATGCATGTAAGTCAAATTTCATTGGTGTTTTCATTAGGTTTGGTTGACCCGATGTTTACACGTCATGTGAAGGATAAGTATCAATTAAGGAAGTGTGTGATTGATCCAAGATGTTGTTTTGGGTCTTGGTTAAGTGTTGGTTTGTTCCACTCTCATTCTCATCCACTGCGAGAATGTTGAGTTTTCAACCTAATTTTAATTTGTAAAATGAAGAATGTGTAGCCCACCTTGGAGAAATTTTCTAATATTGAAGATGGTATAAATACAAGAAAAGATGTTAAGGATTGTATGACACAAGTTTGAGAAGTGATATATTGTGTGAAAGTGAACTGAGGTAGCGAGAACTTCAATGTGTTAGACTCCTAAAAGCAATGAATTGATGGTGTCTACAAATCTTCGATCAAGGCTGCGGATGTGTGCAAGTTGTTGTGGTGGATCTTCTATTGCACTAAGATAATGTTCTCTGTGTAATAGTCTTCTTTTTATCTTTCTTTGTTTGTAGGCAGTGAGCCTCCCTTCTGGATAGTGATTCCTATCTGGATAGTGAGTCCTATCTTGGGCAGTGAGTGATTTCAATCAGGGTAGTTCTGCAACACCACTCAACACAATTTCAATCAATACAACAACTTATCAATTCACCAATCCTTCAAATTCTCTATATCACATCAGACTCTCACAATTCCTTGTAGTAGTCCAATTTGACTCAATCAAATATATCTTTTACAGAAGATCCTCTCAGATCAGGACTAGCACCAATTCAGGGATCCATTAGGGTGTACAAACACATATCTCAAAACTTCAACAGGTTATTTTGTAACAACTTCCTCAAAACCTTGTTTCTATGTTGACTAGACCCCAAATTAAGTCTATTTTAAAAAGAGACTTGATTCAAAAATTCTTACCAACCTCTAAAACCACTTGTGAAGCATTCTACAGGTTAGCAAACCAAATATTTCATAATTTTTTTTCTGAAACACACTCTCCAAGGTGCCTAAACCAGAAACCCTCTTTCCTAGCAAATAACCTAGGGTTTTATTGAAAAACACACTTCTAGGCTTTCTCTGTCCCTATAAACACTTCTAACACCTTAAAAAAACCTCTGTAAAACCTTACTCAATTAACAAAAATTGTTTCCCCAATCAATTTCATGCTTCATCATACTAAAACCACTCAATTTCCACTCCTAGGGCATCATGCCCAACTCACCATTCGACCTCCCCTGCACTCAAAAACCTTCCCAACATATACCCCTACCAAAATCTACCCATTCCATTGAGATACAATACCTACAGAAGGTGGAATGGGTCTGATTTTATATTTGAGACAACAAAACCCTTAACTCTACAAGTTCAAGCCTGTTCTCAATAAATCAACAATAAAATGCACTAAACTCAATGAAACTCCTCAAAATTGGATTCAAATCAAAGCTAAGATAGTATAATATGAAATCCAATTCAATTTTAATCAATATGATACTATATAGTTCATACAAAAACCCAGCAATAACACTGTACAAAGAGAATGTTCAGAAATTAAGGGAAAACAGTGATTTTATTGATCAAAAACTTCTTCAAAACTCACAACCAACCCTTACCACGAGTCTTAAACCTCTTTTATACCTGTTCCCTCCTAAACTAAATATTACAACCACCTAAACTATCTTTTGAAATGACATGACCGTTTGTATTCCACATACTTGGACATTTTGCAATTTTTGCTTGACATCTTTTTACAACATTGTGCAATTTAGCAATACTTAACACAAATGACCCCTAATCACACTATTAGTACTTGTTACATCATCCCTTGGTCTATATGACCTTATTGACACAAAAAGGACTCAAAATCCTAAAGCCTACTCAACAACATCCTTGATTGACAATATTTTTCCAATGTTGCCCCTGCACCATACACCCCAACTTGAAATGTTTCCAAGTCTCTTGGAAATGATTTAGCAACTTGTTCACCTCTGATCATCTCTTTCCTCTTTCCTTCTTGCACTCTTCCATCAGGTTCACTTTTCCTTTGGTTCACATCTTGATTAGCATTCTTTCCCTTGTCTTTACTTGATTCATGTTCCATTCTATCACATTGTTATGTAGGGTGTCCCTTAACTTTTTCATCATCAAACATTGATGTCACACTCACATTCACTTCTGCACACAAAACCTCATCAACTATCCTCACTTCCCTCTTTTCTTCATGCTTAGATATCTATTCAATATAACCCTTCTTGTCTTCACCTTTGTCTTTGTCATTCTTGCAAACAACTGCACCATCACACTTAGGAACCTCTGTCAGACCTGCAAACATCCCTTTCACTATCCCATCAACCTCTGTTGTATCAACCTTTGACTACCTCTTCACTTTTTTTACTATCATAGGGCACATGACTGCCCCAACTAGAATCCCTTCACTCTTTTCTTTCCTTTCCTCAAGATTTTCACCCTTACACTTCACTGTATCAAACCGAATCACTAACCCAACTTCTTTTTCCTTCAACATGGAAGCATCCTTCATTCTTATTACCTACACATGGTATTTATTCTTCCTATCTACTGTCCCAACAATATCAAGCCTTGAAATTACTACCAATTTCACACTCTTATCTTCCCCAATACTCACAAACTCTTTACTTCCAATCATGATGATCTCACCTTGTTCATTTTCTTCTTCAACCAACAGAGTTAATGTGAATGTTCTCCCATCATTTTCAATTATATACGTGTTTTGTCTCCTATCATAAATTGCAGACCTATCAAACTGCCAGGGCCTTCCAAGTAACACGTGGCAACAAATCATAGGAAAAATATCACAAAAAACCTTATCTTTGTAACTACCAATTTGGAACTCAACTGAAGCTTGTTCACTTACCACAATGAATTGGTTATCACTTACCCAAGACACTGTGTAATTCTTTTCCCTAGGTACTCTTTCCAATTTTAGTTTGTCTACCATTTCACTAGATACCATGTTGTCAATGCATCTTGAATCTACTATCACCTTACATACCTTGTTTTTGCATTTGTAAGTTGTCCTAAATAATGCTCTTCTCTTAATCAACTCCTTCTCCTTGGATTTCTTCAATATTTGTCTCTTCATCATCAAACTTTCCCCAACTTCAGGAGCACAACTATTGGAGCTCAAACTCTCAGCTTCATCTTCTTGGTCGATAATTTGTGCTCTTCTTTCACTTTTCCTTTCTCCACCACTTGATGTAGAACCAAATTTCTCAAGGAATTTTTAATATGGATGACCAAACTCATTGCAATTGAAGCACCTACCTACAAAAGTATTTGAATTTCTTCCACCACAAAATTTACCCCTTGTGCCTCTAAAACTACCTCTAAAATCTGCAACGTGTTCTTCCTTTTTGTGCACATCCTCTTGGCTCTCACTTGTTTGTCTTGAAGTAGAGAAGGATCCTCTGCCCCTTGTAGTGTTTCCTCTTGCTCTAACTATCTTTTCTTTTCTTCTTTTCACCTTTTCTTCTACCTTGTAGTGTTGCCTCTTCCTCTAACTATCTTTTCTTGTCTTCTTTTGTTGTTCTTCCTTTTTCTGCACATCCTCTTAGCTCTCACTTGTTTGTCTTGAAGTAGAGATGGATCCTCTTCCCCTTGTAGTTTTTCCTCTTCCTCTAACTATCTTTTCTTGTCTTCTTTTCACCTTTTCTTCTACCTTCAGTTCCATTTGATAACATTCTTCAACACTCCTTGGATTTTTCAAAGCCAATTCATCTTGTATAATCAATCTCAAACCACCCAAGTACCTAGATATCTTTTCATCCTCATTCTCATTGTGGTTAGTGTTAGTGTAATTAATTAATTATTACCATCATGCGTTAACTTAGGTCTTGCATTTTAATTAGTGGGGTCCTAGGTTGCATTATTAGATAAATCATTTAATAAATGGGATAATATTCCTTCCTTATTTGTAGGAGATAAGATTCCTTCCTAGAGATGATAAGCTACAGAGACTTATCTCAACATTTTAATAATCATCTAGATAGGGTTCACATGTTGTCACATGTTGTTAGATTATGACACATGGCAACATCTCATGCATCTTAGGTTTTCTATTTTTCCTTTATATTCAGGCATCTTGTTCATTTTTAATATATCTTTTTTATCATATCAATTTAGAATCTTTAATCAGCATTCCATTGTTTGCAACACTTCTCTTTGTGAGTTGATTATCTTTCCTTGGATAAAAGTCCCTTCATTGAAGATTTGAGCTTAGTACATTGCATCCATCATCTCAACATGGTATCGAGCTAGTCCGTTGAAACATCAACCCTAGATCCAGGAAGTTTAGAATGCGAGATTCTTTGCAGGCTTGGAGTTTTATGTTGTAGGCTAGTTGGTTCTACCCAAGCACCAAGCTGATTTTTAGTGTAGATCAGGCTCTCTTCGACCTCTCCATTGCATCCAAAAGGCCTCAAAACCCATAGATTTCCTATTCATTCATCAAAATCGGAGACATATCATCGGGGAGCCTTCGAGGTATTATCTAGGGTTTGCAATTTTTTGTACTATCCATACAGTTTTGCAGAAAAAAATCCCCCTTTCAGTCCTCCATCAAGGAAATTTTTTTTTAGAAAAATCAAAAAAAAATCTGGCTATTATTGGGCATTTTTCTATATAGTTTCGGCAAAAATTAAATCTATGGGTGACTTGAAAATAAAATCTCAGTCGGCATCATTAAGGTTAATATTTCGGCTATAGTTATTCGGGCTTTTTTTTGTTGGTCGGCACTATAGATTGAATTATATGGTTGGCATATTATTGACATTTCTGCAAATATATTCATATTGTCGGCATCAATATTGTTCTGATTTTTTAATTGCTTTTTAAGCAATATTTAAAAATCTTTATTTTCGTTTTTGTCGGCCTATTCAAATATTCACAGTCTGCAAGAATGTTTTGTCGGCTCTATTAATTTTGTAGAGTTTGTGGTACCTATTTGTCGGTACCCGTCTTATCAACTCTCCATCCATTTCAGCCACCGGGCCCCACTATCGTTGTCGTCTCCTCGCACTCTATCACTATGCTTCGCTTCCCACTTGCGGGGTCGCACGAGACTGCTTCTAGCTCCACTTGCTGTCTTATCATTGCCACCACGATCATTCACCGCCATAAGTTTCCACGGCATCTCCTCTCCTCCAACCATCGCCCCTTATTCTGTTTACTTCCGTGACTATTCATTGAACCGGGGAGTTCTCCACCAAGTATACCCATCTACTAATTATTTCTCCTCGGGCCTCATTTCCCATCTAGTGAGGAGCCTTTCTTTGCCTCTAGCTCCATCATATCAACAATCGGGGCCATTTTTTTGCCCTAGGGTGCTACTTTTTTGCACCTATTTAGTCAGTGCCAATCATATTGCAGTTTTTCTTCCAAAGGCCATATCTTCGCGCCACGATATCAAAAATTTACAAACAAGATATCAACGGAAAGAGAATTCAGAGCACTATCCAGTGGTGCCATCCATTTTGTAGTATTTTTCTGCTATCAAATTCAAAAGTCAACTGAAGTCAACCCTCCATTCTGGACTCAAAAGCACACATCTTTGCATCAGATTGTCAAATTTCGGAGATTCCAGTGGCATTCAGGAGATATTTCAGTGCATTTTTTATCCGTCAAGTCACCTTCTTTGGTTTCAGCTCCAGGTATCCTTTTTTTTGGTTTTTTGATTCTTGAGACATCCTGAAGATTGAAGAAGAATTTGTTGATCTCAGAGGCATATTCTCAGTTGCATATCTATTTGGAAGTCTTTATTTTTTATTGAAGGTCAGTGTCTTTGATTTTTGTGGAGAAATTTTGTTATGGGGCTTGCATATTATTCTCCTTTGGTTATGTTGCACAAGGGAAACTATTCGCAATGGCGAGATGGGATCTGCCACCATCTTCATTCACTTGATTTGTTGCCACATCTATTTTGTATAGTTCCTCATCCAAGTGAAGGTATTCATGAACTTGCTTGGAGTTGCAGCAGGTACACTGTTTTGGAGATCATTGAGAGATGCAAGTTGATTCTCGATGTTTTGAATTCTATTGATCATTGTGATTTTCCTCACATCCTTTGCTAAGCTGAGATCTATGGAGATTCAACACCCCACCATTCCCCGGGACATGGTTGTCATGATTCAGAATGTCCTCGATTCAAACGTCTCCCCACAATGATATTATTGTTAAAGGTGAGGTTGATTGCCTTGATCTTTTGAAGAGGTTGACGTTCCTTTTCATCACTTCTTTCTTCTTCTTCTATCGAGATAGTTGTGTATCCTTCACATTCATCGATTCCTTATCCAGAGTCATTGATTAAGGCTTCCACCATCATCATCCATCAGGACACTTTCAGTTTTTCAGACTTGGCATCACAGGATGGCTTTATTTTAGGCATCATTGACTTGGCTACTTCTACAGGTTTGGAGAACATTCTTGAGGGGATATCACTCCTCTATTTAGATATTTCATATCCAAGACTTCTTCCTTGTTATTCCATTCAGGATTTGAGGTTTCTTTAGCATCCACCATTGGATTTGCTTCTTCAGATTTTCTCGGTTTTGAGGACACTTCATTCAAGGGGGCTATCAAGTCTCCATCACATCCATCATATTTATTCCATCTCGGGCCTTTTGATATTGTTCAAGATCGGGCCAAGATCATCCTGGTTTGTCACCCTCTTCATTGTTTGGGACTATGACATTTTCATCATTAGGCAAGAAGACATTTGAGCAGCGTTCAGAGACATCATCATCCATTTTCATCCTTCCTTCCTTCAATTCCTATCGGAATGGGAAGCATCTCTCCACTTGTAGTTGGTTTTGTTTCTTCTGAAAGGGAGACAAGTTGTTTGTCGACATTGGATCTTGTTCTGTCTTCAAACACTTCCCTTCTTTGTAGGTGATCACATCTTTTGGGGGGGCTATCTAGTCTCTCTCTATTGTATCCATGTGATGGATGGTGTACTTGGGGGGTATTTGGGAGTCCTCCATCCTTCCCATCCTATCTCACATTTCTGCATTTTCATCTCCTTTTTGGAGAGGGGTTTTCTTCCCATTGGGTTTTCCCATTTTCTCTGGTTGTGGGAGAGTTTCTGCATCTTCATGTACATGGGTACCTAACATGGCCTCGTAGTTGGGACCCATCATCATCTTGCATAATCATTGCATTTTCCTCCCTAAGTTACACTTATGGGGGGGTGTTGGTGTAATTAAATTAATTATTACACTAGCATAAGCTATCTTAGGTCTTGCATTTAATTAATTAAGTCCTAGGTTGCATTATTAGATAAATCATTTAATAAATGGGATAATATTCCCTTCCTTATTTGTAGGAGATAAGATTCCTTCTAGAAGATGAGTTGTCCTTCTAGAACTTATCTCAACATTTAATGTCATCTAGATAGGGTTCACATGTTTTCACATGTTGTTAGATTATGACACATGGCAACATCTCATGCATATTAGGGTTTTACTTCTTGCCTATATAATCAGGCATCTTGTTCATTTGTATATATCATATCAATATCATATCAATCATATTATCAATAGAATCTTTAATCAGCATTCCATTGTTGCAACACTTCTCTTTGTGGTTGATTATCTTTCATGGCTAAAGTCCTTCATTGAAGATTCTAGAGCTTCAAGGGTTGTGCATCCATCATCTCAACAGTTAGACCTTATACTAAACTTATATAATTCCTCAGTGTATTTTTTTGCATCCATTTCCTTTTGCCTTAAACTTTGTAACTTCCTAAACATCTGAATAGAATAATCAGAAGGGAGAAATTTACCTTTCATCTTGGCTACCATCTTGTCCCATATTACAATCTTGGATTTTACTTGCTTCCTTCTCTCTAATTGTAGATAATCCCTCCACAAAAGTGCGTGACCTTTTAGCTTTTTCTTTGCAATCTCGACTCTTTGTTCTTCAGGAATGTCTTCACACTCAAAGTAGTTGTCCAAAGATGCTATCCAATATAGTAACTCTTCTTCATTTAGGTTCCCATTAAACTTTTGAACATCAATCTTTACCTTATGCTTGTCACTCTTGATTTCCCTTAGCAAATTTTCCATTCTCTGATCTTCAGGATCAAGTTCTTCCTCTACATCTTCAAACTCTTCTTCCTCTTCATCATCTGATTCAATTTCAACTTCTTCTCTTCTTTTGCTTGTTTCCAAGGCTGCCAATATTTCCTTCAATTCTTTGATCTCTCTCACATACTTTTCTTTCAGATCATTCATCTCTTTTTCCATATTCTTTCCTTTAGGAGGTATCTTTATAGTTTTTATTTTCACCTTCCACTCTTTCCTTTTCAAACTTCAATCTTCTACCTCAAAGATCTGGTACCTTTGCTCTGATAACAATTGATGTCAATCAGGGGAGGTCTGCAACACCACTAAACACAATTTCAATCAATACAACAACTTATCAAGTCACCAATCCTTTAAATTCTCTTTCTCACATCAAACTCTCACAATTCCTTGTAGTAGTCCAATTTGACTCAATTGGGTATATTTTTTAGAGAAGGTCCTCTCAAATCAGGACTAGCAGCAATTTAGGGATCCATTAGGGTGTACAAACACATATCTCAAAACTTCAATAGGTTATTTTGTAACAACTTCCTCAAAACTTTGTTTCTACGCTGACTAGACCCCAAATTAGGTCTATTTTACAAAGAGACTTGTTTCAAAACTTCTTACCAACCTCTAAAACCACTAGGGAAGCATTCTATAGGTTACCAAACCAAGCATTTAACATTTTTTTTTCTAAAACACACTCTCCAAGGTGCCTAAACCAGAAACCCTCTTTTCTAACAAATAACCTAGGGTTTTATTGAAAATCACACTTCTAGGCTTGCTCTATCCCTGTAACCACTTCTAACACCTTCAAAAACCTCTGAACAACCTTAATTAATTAGCCAAAAGTACTGTTCCAATCACTTTCATGCTTCACCATACTAAAACCACTCAAATTCATAAGGAAAACTCAATTTCCACTCCTAGGGCATCATGCCCAACTCACCATTCAACCTTCCCTGCACTCACAAACCTTCCCAACATCTACCCATACCAAAATCTACCCATTCCACCAAGACACAGTGCCTATAGAAGGTGGAATGGGTCTAATTTCATATTTGAGGCAACAAAACCCTTAACTCTGCAAGTTCAAACCCATGCTCAGTAAATCAACAATAAAATGCACTAAACTCAATGAAACTCCTCAAAATTGGGTTCAAATCAAAGCTAAGATGGCCTACTATGCAATCCAATTCAATTTGAATCAATATGATACTATACAGGCCATATAGAAACCCAGTAATAACGTTATACAGAGATAATGTTCAGAAATTAAGGGAAAAGAATGATTTTATTGATCAAAAACTTCTTCTAAACTCACAACCAACCCTTACCACAAGTCTTCAACCTCTTTTATACCTTTTCTCTCCTAAACCAACTATTACATCTGCCTAAACTATCTTTTGAAATGACATGACCATTTGTATTCCACATACTTGCACATTTTGCAATTTTTGATTGACATCTTTTTACAACATTGTGCAATTTAGCAATACTTAACACAAATGACCCCTAATCACACTATTAGGACTTGTTACATAATCCCTTGGTCCATATGACCTTATTGACACAAAAAGGACTCAAAATACTAAATTCTACTCAACAACATCCTTGATTGACAAAAATTTTCCAATGGTTCCCCTGCATCAGTGAGCCCTCTGGCAGTGAGCCTCTTTGTAAACAACGGTTTTGCAAGTACTCTTATATTGTGAGTTAATCCTCACCGTGGTTTTTCCCTTATTGTTTTTTCCACATAAATCTGGTGTTTCTTGTGTTGATATTGCTTTCCATTATTTTCACTTCATGCTCATACTTAATAATAGATTAAAGTGGATGTGGAGCTAATAATTGTTTGATATTTTTGATGAATGTGATTGGTGACAACTGATTCATCCCCCCATCTTAGTTGTCTTGTTCATTTCAACACCATGATCATTTTTTTGGCTAATTCTTGAACTATCTACTTCATTCTTTCCACTACACCATTCTGCTAAGGTGTTCTAGGGGCAAATAGTTGTCTTTTAATGCCATGTTTTCACATAATTTGTTTAATTCATCAAAAGTAAACTCTCATCCTCTATCAGATCTTAAACACTTTATTCTTCTGTCAACTTCATTCTCAACTCTTTCCTTAAAAACCTTGAATTTTTCTAAAGCTTCTAATCTTTCTCTTAAAAATGCAACCCAGGTTTGTCTGGAATAATCATATATTAAAAGAATGAAATATCTCTCACCTTCTAAGATTCTTGTTTTGGTCAGACCACATAAGTAGTGTGTACAAGGTCCAACAAACTAGTAGATGATTCTTCTTTTCTTTGGAATGTTTCTCTAGTATGCTTTCCTTCCTAACATCCTTTGTAGATAGTGTTGTCTAGTTTGGTCAGTCTTGGAAAATCTCTGACTGCTCTTGATGAACTTATCCTTACCAAATTGTCAAAATTGATGTGAAACATCCTCCGGTGCAAAATCCAACTATCATTGAACTGAGATACTAAGCATCTTTTTGTAGCTCCTTCCATCTAATACATATTCCCACTTGTTCTTTTTCCAGTTTCAATAACAATTCTGGATCTCTTCCGGATCTCACAACCATCATCCTGAAACACAACATTATAGCCATTTTCGCACATTTGTCCATCACTCAAAATATTATGATATAAACCCTTCACATAGTAAACATTGTCAGTGTTATGCTTTCCATCAAATGTAATAGAACCAATTCCAACAATATGTGTTGTTTTATCATCTCCAAATCTAACAGAACCTCCATCATATTTCTCAAGCTTTACAAACTTGCTTTTATCACCGGTCATATGATTTGAACATCCACTATCAATCATCCATTCATCTCTGTTTATGTTAACAAATAATGTAGCTTCAATGCAAATGTTAGAGATATAAAATCTAGGTTCATCCTTTTCCACCAAAAACAAACAATCTTCATGATCTATTTCATCATCTAAAATTTCAGCATTCTCATTGACATAGTAGGCCTTCTTATTTATCTTTCCTTGTTCCTTTTTTTGGACACTTAGTTGCTAAATGACCAATCTTTCCACATCTAAATCATTTAAGAGGTAACATACCTTTGTACTTGTCGGTACCTTTCTTCAGTTTCCTTATGAAGTTTGCTTCAAACTCTTTTGAACTTTCATCATTCATATCCTCTTCTATTTTTGTGGCTTTGAAGGTTGTTTCAGATTTCTCCATTTCTTTTCCAAATTTTCTCATTTCAAATGTGGTTAAAGTGCCAAATAGTTGCTCTCTAGTGAATTTCTTTGAATCATAAACCTCCTCAATAGCTAAGATCTTATCACTGTAACTCTCTAGTAAGGTCATCAAAATCTTCTCCATTACATCTTCCTATGTCAAAGTACCTCCTTGATTTTTGAATTCATTTACTGCACTGTCAAATCTCTGAAAGTAGCTTGTTATGTCCTCACCTTCTTCCATCCTCAAGTTCTCATATCTACGTTTAGCTTTCAACTTCTTTGATAATTTGACTCTATCATTTCCTTCATAGATTTCTTTTAACTTTTCCCAAACTTCATTAGCAGTTCCCAATGAAATAACTTTTGTTAACTTAGTCTTAGAAAAACCACTAAAGATTGCATACCTTTCCTTTTCATTCTCTTCATAGGCTGAAATCTCATCCGCAGAACTAGGGCCAACTATCGGTTCAACATATTTTTTCTCAACAACTTTCCAAGTCTTGTTCCCCAAAGAGATCAGATAACCTCTCATCTGCACTTTCCAGAAATTGTAGTAAGATCCATCAAACACTGGAATTGTCAATTTGTGTGCCATTAGATCTACTCCAACTGGTTAAGCTCTTCTTTGAGGAACCAAAGCTTGATACCAATTGTTGAACAATCTGAATAACTGAGAGGGGGGTAAATTAGTTATTATAAAACAATTTTCTTGACTTTAATTAATCTGGATCAAAACTTAAATCAATCAGATATTAATGAACATGAAAGAACAAAAAAAAAACCATGCACAATGAATGCCAGAATTTATGTGGAAACCTAAGAAGGGAAAAACCATAGAGAATAATAATTCTCAATTATACAGCACCAATTAAGGTAATTTATACAAAGGCTCACTACAAGTTTCTCAATGCAGGGTGGCTCACTGTCAGTTGGGCTCACTACCCTGGCTATTATAGCCAAAGATACAACAAGGGATCGCTACCAAAATAGAAAGGCTCACTGCCTACAAAAATGGCTCACTACCAACAAAAGAATGATGAAAGGAAATCCACCACTAAAATAATTGTCACTAATAACACTGAATAGAATCTCACTATCTACTACCTTCGGTTATACACTTTTGCACACTTCTCAATGTATATATATTTAGATTCACATTCATCACACTTACTTTCCTGAAACAAAATCAACTCTTACTTATATCATTCCATGCTTCCATAATCTCTCAATTCGGCCAAACACAATTTCATAATTCCTAAGTCAGCCAAGCACAATTTGAAATAGGTCACCACAAAAACATTCCCACAGTGGAGAGGAATGAAACGTGGACCAAACATAGCCTCTTCCATAAAATCAACATGCTACATGATATCCGGAACCAAAGAATAAGATATACATGTTACAATGCAAATTATGTATCGGAGCACATTAACCAACTGCCAGATCAGTCCAGACCCAAAAGAATGTATCTTATTGTGTTAAAAGAGGAATGGGACTAGGAAAAATACAACCCAAAATAGATCTTTACAACATGACATCCAAAACCATACCAAATCCAGATCACCAAGGCACAAAATAGAACTTTTATCAAACAACCAAGATATGTTGACATTAATGACAACCATTAATGACAACAAGCAATCAACATCATCTCAACACATTCCAACAATTACCCCTCCTTCTTTGAACTAGATGCATATGGAGATGCATTAGTCCAGTGGATCTATGGATTCATCTCTTTTCTGGACTAATGTTGGTGGCTACCTCTCAAGGGGAGTAGGTAGTGTCATGTGTTGTCATTGTTATAGTAAGGAATGTTGTCATTGTGCAGAGTTTCTGATTTGATTGAGTGTACTCCTAAGGGGGAGTATTCAGAGCAAGTATCTTAGTTTAGTGTCAAAGGGGGAGAGCAATGAAAAAACTTTATCCTTTTACATTGATGTCAAAGGGGGAGAAAGATTCATGTGAAAAATTTTGTCAACACAGGGGGAGAGAAAAGAAAGAAAATCATGAGAAAGTGTGTTTAGAGTTGTGTTGTCTTTGATGGTTTTTCACATCATGTGTTGCCATCAATGACAAAGGGGGATATTTTTGAAAGTATGAAGGTTTTTTCATTGATTTCAACAAGCTAGTGTTATCATTGATGTCAACTATGTGTTGAGGAAGATGATTGCATGATGAAGATGTTGAGGATATTGAGAAAATTGATAAAATAAGGAAATAGGGTGTTGTAGAGGTGTTCTAGTGTTGCAGAGGTGTTCTGGTTTTTTTTTTCATTTCTTCTAGGGTGAATATATACTTTTGTGGTTTGGATATGTTGGCTAGATATGTTCATAGTTTCTATATCCAAAATTTTGGCTTCTAGATCATTGGTTAGAGGAAGTTGTGTTCACTAGTGTGTGAACTAGTTTCGCAGTGTTATGTACAAAGGTGTCTAGGAGAAATGTTTTTGCTCTACATATCTCCACAATTTAGTTTTGAGAGTTTTGGTTCTGAAGATTGAGTTTATGATATTTTTCTATTGCCTATGTCAAGAGGATTCATGTTTAGGTGTATCAGAAGGACTTTTGAGTTACAAAGTATTGTTATGTCTGGCAGTGTTGTCTGGATAAACAGTATGTTTATAATCTTTAGGTGATATTTTTTTTGAAGGAGTTCATTGGTTTTCAAGATGTTCTTAGATCATGTTCAAGTGAATTTTTTTGTCTAAAAGTTTCGGATTGATCAAAGGAAGCGTGTAATTCAAAGTTTAATGTGTTTTCATGGGTAATGACCGACCTAGTGTTTACACTACATTTGAAGATTTTCAAGTATTAATGAAGGTGTAGAGTGGCATGTGAGATTTAATTTGGGTCCCAGTTAAGTGTTATTTTGGTCTACTTTCATTCCTATCCACCACAGGAATGTTTAGTGTCGACCTAATTCAAAATTGCAAAGTGTGAAGCATGTATTACTAGCCTTGGAGAAAGTTTTCAAGCTTGAGGAAAGTATAAGTATGAGTCGAGATGTTGAAGGTTGTTAAGATAGAAATAATAGATGGGTGTGATGCAAGTGATGCAAATATCTAAAGAGTAGAGTGCTATTTTGAGAAAATCAATACAAACTTCAAAGTGTTGGACTTCTGAATGCAGTGAGCTGAAGGTTTCTACAATATTTCATACAAGGTTGTGAAAGTGTTGAAGCATTTATGGTGGATTCCAAGTGTTGTATTGAGAATTTTTTGTAACAGTTCTCTTCTATCTTCTTTTTATTTTTGTGGCATTGAGCCCTTGCTATGAGTTTTTTTTGGATAGTGTGTCCTATTTTGGCAGTGATCCCTTGTACCGATTTTGCAATTACTTATATTGTGAGCTAATCCTCACTATGGTTTTTTCCTCATTGGATTTTCCATGTAAATCTAATGTTCTCTTCTATATGGTGTTGTTATTTCAGTTTCTTTTATCTACATTTCATGGTTTATCACTTTAACAAAATAATGGTTTAATTAATTCTTATGGATTTGATTATTGTTGAGGGTTTTGATGTTTTAATTTGCTACAACTAATTTACCCCCCTCCCATTTTTCTTGTTCATTCAACAACCACTCTATAAGAGGGAGCCTTAGATTGCATGAATCTTGTATAAAGGTTCAATGTGTCATTTGTGAATGGGACCAAACAAATATAATGTATTTTTTTAGATGGACTAGTCAGAGTCACATAAATGATGGGTCTCTTAGGCCTTTAAGGGGCAACAGAGACCATAAACTACATTACAAACTCTTCGACTTGCAAATTAGAAGATCATTGTGATGAAGAAGTTTGTTCGATGGATCTTCAGATAGAAGGAGGTGCGTCTAATAAATCATCTAGGGAATCATCCAACATATCAAAATCTTGTTTAGAAAATGCATTATCAAAAGCATTAAAACTTTGAAGAAAAATATTTGGCATGATTTAGGTTCACATCAGGTTCACTAAAATGTAAAGGAGGGGATTCACTACTCCCAAGTCTCTAGGAAAAAGAAGAGTCTACAAGGAGAAAATAGCCCTCAATTACCTCAAAGTACAAGTTCAAGTGATAAATTATTAAAAGAAAAATATTGCAATAACTTGCTTAAATGAAATTCTAAGCTAGGATAACAAAACTATAAATTAACAAAAACTGATGCAGAATTGAGAGATATAAATTACAGAAATAGAAAGATTACGACTAACAAATTTTTCCCCCAAAAGGATAGAGTCAAGACCAATGGACGACAATGCATCACGAGTACATCTACACCCATTCTTTCATCCCTATCAAATCAGGAAATAAAATCTTGAAACTTGCAACACTCAATTCTTCAAATCTGGAAACCTACACACAAAAAAGATGAGGAGAATGTTGGGGTCATTTCAAGGCCTGCTTTAGTCAAACCCCCTTTTGGTGTTTTCACTTCCACAGACAACCAAATAGATAGAAATAGACAAATTGACATAAAATGTAAAAGATAAGATGTTTGATAGAAAAAAACCCCACTGTGGAGGAGATCCCCTATCATGAATGTAATAGACGAGACAAGTAGATGATTGTAAATTGAAAAGATAAAGTAGACATGAGAGTGTTACCAACATTTTGTGGCTCCCTCCTAGCTTGATAGATGAGATGTGCTTTCTTGCAAGAGATCCTTGGTTTTTGACGAGATGATAGTTCAACAAAGCTTTACTACAGAGAGCAAGATAGAAGAGATGTGGAAGTAGAATAGAGCAAGAGAGAAATAAGGAGTGAGAGAGAGTAAGAATGAATGAAATAATGAGTAAAAAGAGGAGTTTTATGAGGTTGCATGGGTGGGAAAAGTTGTTACACTCATGTTTCTACTGCAGTGAAACATGTCATAGGAAAAGGATGCAAGATTCCCTCATTTGAAACTAGTAAATTTTGGGGATGCTAGCATTCTATGCAGACATTTGTGCATCGTTCAAGTGTCCTACTCAAATTTTCATAAGAAATGAGGTGTACGAATTTCCAGCACTTCATAATTGTCCCCTATAAAGTTGGAATCATGAAATTTTTACTTATAGGTTTTTTTCATTAATGCAAAGGGGTGCCATAAATGTAGCGAGCTAACTACACAAGTGTGAAATTACCACAAGGTACAATTTTATGACACTACAATATTTTTCTAACTATAATTATTAGTTGATTAGTTTTTTTCATTAAATTTTGAGTTTTTTATTTTCCTCTTCTTATTTTTTTCTTCTTTAAACATTTATAATGTTCCCATAGTATTCCAAATTTTTGGAATTTTCATCTATCATTTTACTTCCTCCTCCCACATTTTATTCCTAGAAACTAAAATTATTTATCAACCTTAACAAACCATTGTACCTACTAACTTTAGCACCCAAATGATCTATGATAAAGTGTAGCAACTTCAAATGAGAAATTGGGGTTACTAATTCCTTAAACCCCTTTATAATCATGACCTTTAGATGTGCCAACTCTATATCAATGGTTGGATCTCGAGTTAAAAACTCATTAACTAGATGAGTACTCATACTTTTAAGCCCTCCCCAATCTAGTTTTTCCAATCTAGTTGCTTATTCATACTCCTTCAATTGTTCTACCATTCATCTCAAATTTTCTTTAGATTTCCTTACTTAGATTACCAACTACTTTAGTACTTTAATATTCATTAGTTCCATATTATTTATGATCCCTCTAACTTAGGCTTCCCTAGGTTTAATAAATATCCCTCTTAGCATGTTCCATTGATACTTCATGCACCTTCTCAATGCCGCTATACTCTCTCTCTCTCTCTCTCTCTCTCTCTCTCTCTCTCTCTCTCTCTCCTTACTATCACCTTTTTTGATATTTTAATTTTGTTTCCTTAATCCTTTTTATCCATCCCTAAAATATTCGATCAAATATACTTCAACAATTAGATCCTTTTAGATCCCTTCATTCTATCATTAACCCCTAGGTGCCTAAATTCCTCCTTCCACCAAGGGCTAGAACCTAGTTTGCACTAACACTCATCATTGTCATTACTTTTCTTATCATGTTTAATCACTTTTCCTTGTGGCCTCACTAAAATTCCCACCCTAGGTTTATTCCTCTACTTATTCACCAACAATTAAGGTCCTAGAAATGATTTAACCAAATTTTGACAAGAAAATAGATCAAGGGTCTAAGTTTATCTATTAAAAGAGTTATATTTACCTCAATGTGATAAATAAGGAATAAGATCATATTATAAATAGTAAGATAATAGAATAAAAAAAATGAAGATACATGTGAATTCACACATCATTCACATATTTTTAGGATGTGATCAAGTATATTATCTTTTTCTTCTCATTATATATGATCATTGTATATGCTCTATTACATTCTATTTCATTGTTGCATCATCTCATTTGTTTACATTCTCCCTTATGTGTCATATATCTATATTGCTATTATAGACTTTAAAATTATAGGGACACATCCCTAGTCTTGTACTTTCATGGTTTTGTCCTTCCAAAGCCACCACAAAGCATATGATTGTACCATAATTCCACCCTCTAGTTCCTCTGGTGACTTTGATGCATCCTACCCTTGGGGAATGAACTTGTCTAATTCCAACCTTTGACACCCTTTTAGGTTTTAACCATTAGCCTCCATTATGCATCTCTTTTAGGTTTTCAATATAATAGGAATAGATTAGTTTCCTTGTCATATTTCAATTGAAACTGTTGGGAATCCTAAAATCACTTTGTCCTTTCCAAAAAACTTCTACAAAGTAATTTAATTCATATTGATATTAATGATGATACCATTGCAAAGGGAAAAGAGACTGATGTAATAAAATACAAT
>VDFB02053324.1:0-24173 GCA_007258455.2 Sequoia sempervirens | reverse complement strand
GAGCAATTAACAGGGTGGTAAGAAACTTAGCTTCACGTCTCATGGAGAGGCTACAAAAGAATTTCAGACAGTCTTTGCCAAAGTCTTCTTCTCCAGAAAAGTTCCGCCCTCCACCCCAAGAATAAAATGCCACTCCCCTGAAATACACAAGCCTCTTGCTTAAAACCCAATCCTCTTCTCCCCCATACCCGATCTTTCTTTTGTCTTCTAATACCAACCGAGTACTATTCACCTTCCAGTGCATGGAAAAGTTTTGGAAACACCGCCCTCCCACTCCCGCCCCCCAAAAAGCATTAGATCCTCCCCCGCTTTTAAAGAGGTTTGGAGTGGCTTTTAACATGCCCACTCTCCTGCAATCTTTATCGTCAGTTATAAAATATTCGCATGCATTTCCTTCACTATTTTCCTTTCTTTCCACCGCATACTATAAAGTAAAATCCCTTTATTTATTGTTTATCTTAACCTTGCGCGTTCAAGAATGTATATAATTCATAGCTTTTTGTACTTCCGTAAGTTTAATCTCCATTCAAATATTTATAACCAATTTATTAGATCACACTAAATAGCACAAGGGAAAATGGAGCTAGGTTATAATTTATTTATTTGTAATTACAAATATATTTACGTTAATGGTTAAATAATAATTATTTTTCAAGAAATTGTAACCTTTCTGATTATCAAAGAGTATTCCTTATTAATATCATTCACTTGATCAATATTAATAAATCTAAATTAATTAGACATCAAAAAGGAGGGTTGTGACAGGTGCTTTCTATTTTATGCCTTTTTTATCATCATAGAGCATTTTACTATATGGAAAGCGGATGTATGTACACCAAGGCATGAGTTAATATGATGACATTTGTTTCCTTTTGCCTAAAGTTTTGATATATGATAGGTGGATATATGTACACCAAGTTGAGACAAACCTCGATACTAAAGGTATTATATCTCTATGCATGCTCATTAGTCTAAGACATGTGCGGGGGAAATTATTTTCATCTACAATCTTCATTCGCATCATACACACACATAGATAAGTCGATAACAAGTATGATTTATTTACTCAACTTTGATTTTACATAGATAAGTCGATAACAAGTATGATTTATTTACTCAACTTTGATTTTACATATCATACTTAGTTGTACCCCCAATCACATTTTTATTTTCACCTTTTCTCTTATTAATTTATGCACACTTATTAATAGTAGATCTAATAATTTCATCTTCAATTCATGCAAAAAACTCATAGTTTGGGAGAACACATTTGTTCAATTTAAATTCATCCTTAGACTACTTCTTAGCCTTATTGTCCTCCCAATCCTACTAAATGTGGTTGGTCTCACAATAATTCTAAAACTTGACCTTAGATATTTTATGATACTTGATCTCCCCTTAAGATTTATATCACTTACCATTTTTATTACCCTTACCTGTGTCCTTGGAGTGACCTCTGCTAGTCAAATCATCTTTGAGATGGTGATATTGATCACAATAACCGTCGGTCCTCATCCAATTTCCTATTATAGACACTAACTAGCTCACCACTATGTTGAACATGTTCAAGTTCTTTGTCACAAAATCTACATTCCTCATCCTTAAGGAATACAACTTCTAATATTAGAAATATTTTCTACAAGGAAATTATCTAATCAAGTTCCCTAACTTCATCTAGAAGTTCTTTATGATCGTTTCTCATGAAAAAGTTAATAGGATTGAATCTATAAGGCAAAGATAAATTAGGTTCCTTATCTTTTTGTCAAAAACTATACATTCTTCATATTTCTTGTTAGAGGATTTTTCTTATAGAAGCTATGAACCACAAATCTCTTTCAATAATAAAATCCTCCACCTTGAGATTCTAAAGATTAAATCTAGCTTCACTAAAATTCTCCACCTCCATTATATATGTGCCTACTAGATTTGTACATAAACACATGAACACACCAGAAAGCTCCCATTGAAATAAGGATCACTCATACAACGTATTGCTCCCATAAATACATCAATATTTATAGGTTATAATACCAAATGAAATAAAAGTACAAAAAAACCTAGCTAATGTAATTAGGATACCAATGAATGTAAACATATCTATACTAATTTTTGTAGACTAATGACACGAGACAAATAGAAATAAATTAATAAGAGACTTGAAGAAGAAGAACAATAAAACATAACATATAATATACCCTAAGAAAACCATACAAAGGGAAAAAAATCCAACCTCAAAAGCACACACCAAATGTATTATTCAATTATAAGTATTATAATACAATAAAAAAGTATTTGTGCTTCATAGAGGATCTATACTTTAAACTTGGAGGAATGCATAAAACTATGGATACAATCTCCATCCCAAGCCCTTAATATATAAGCCAAGGAGACCACAAAATTATGATTGATTTTATAAAAATATGAGCTCAAAACAATGAGACAATATAATTGGATCAAATGGTTGAAGTCCAATCCATAAACCCTCCACCCAATTTAAAAAGTAAAATTTTAATTGACCAATTAACACCTATGACAAAGGGTATCTTATACAATTCCCATGTGCTGGACATGTGGGTGCAATGATATCACTTACACAAATTTTATAGATGACTATAAATATCTTATCAATTATGCTAGTCATAGTCCACTTAGTCACCCCATATTTAATGACTTCTTACGATCATCATAATACCAACAACATGTGACAAAGAGTTCCAATAATGGAATCTTGATATTACATCCAAACAAAGCACTATTTTCCACTTGGGTACATTATTTATAATAATAAATGAACATTAAATAATTCATCTAGACCTAGGACTTTGCAATTTGTACAAAAAGTAGTCCCCTAGTCTTAGAACATATGTTCGTGTTCAATATTTGTTGTTATGGGTAAAATATTTTTTCCTTGGAATGGTATTGTCAGTCCTTCCTTTCTAACTTTGAGCATAGTACATGGGTACCTTAGTGTACCTTATTATTGGGATTCATTTCTAAGTTTTTACACTCTTTTTATATAGCACTCCCTAAGGTGATCTTAAGATGGGTGTTGGTGTGGTCATATAGCTACCATGTACTTAAGCTTACTTAGCTATTTGGGTTGTTAAAGTTAGGAATATTATTAATTTTATTATTTTAATTAATTAAGAAATTATAAAAAGGTAAGTTGATGTGCAATCAAACCAATCAAAATCAACCTTTGTCATGGTCAATCACATTAAACTATAATGCAATAGAGTCAATATGATTATTTCTAGGTTTACATTATAAATCTATACATAAAAGGATAACTCATTTTATAGTTTCATGTGGGATCCATAGAGAATACTAAATATAAGTGAGTATGATATAATTCTACACCATCTCCATCAAAGGAGCTTATTCAAGATATTATTCGATAATTTTACTAAAATAATGTAACTATTTATGTTTCTTATAATTTTAATACACATTATTTAATTTAATTTGTGTTTATAGTGTTTTTTTGTATAGATATAATCTTAGACTCTATTCTAATCAAGTTGATTTCCTATGTGCTCCTTTCATGGTAAGAGACACCATAGGTCTCTTTCCATTTTCCAATAGTCATAAGCATAAGTAAGTTGCAATATCTACTACTAAGGTGGAGTATAAAAGGAATAATTAATGTAGTCAACGAGGTGGTAAGAGTTCCAATTTTGACAAGAGATATTGGTCTTTCACAAGAGATTAAATTTATTCTATTGCATGTATCAAGGTTCCATTTCAATTTTTCATATTTTTCTTGAGCTTTTCTAGATGAAAAATATTAATGTTCGCCAATGTTCTACTTAACAATCTATTTAGTTGAAGATGACAAATTATAAGCTAAGTTTGTTAGATTGAAGGACTAGCTCAATATTTTGGGAATCATCATTTGGGATATTGGAGAGTACACGCTTCCTATTAGGGATGGTTTTCATGTAAATAAATTCCTCTAAACCTTCTAAATTGTGTTTAGAGAGGATGCTAGAGTTATAAATCCATCTTATCATGTTCATTGAGTTACCAAAATTATGGTATACCCTTAGGATTGGTGTATAAATAAAAATTTATGCCCTAATTAGACCCATCATGTAAGGTTCATTATTTTATATTTTGCATTTAGTGAATTATGTTGAGAATGTCCTAAAACCATTCACTAAATATTCACATCTTGGTATTCTTATACATTGATCTCTTAACATGTTAACTTTATTTCCTATAAATAAAAAAATATAGAACTTAATTATCATCTGTTACAAGAAAAATATTTAACTCTAATTATGCAATTCATTGCTTCTATTCAACCTTAGTTTTGTGATGTATTCTAAAATGCAACAAAAACCTAACAATAATTTTAACAATAAAAAAATCAAAATCCATATCTTATTCTTCAACCATTGAATCAAAATACAATAGTATTTAATTTAAAAGAAAACACACCACTCAGTAGCTATCTAGCATAATTAAGATGCACCAAAAAATTATTCAACTAAAAAACTATCTAGAGCAATTGAAATTGCTAAATTTAACAAATTATTATTATTAGCAATTTTACATTCAACCAAAAAAGACATAATAATTATCCTCTATCCTATGAATATTCTAACATGTCTAGGGAGTGATTTACGACCCAAGTTTGTGCTCATATATAGGCCCCAAAGAGTTTAGATTCTAAAAAATCTAAAAAAAATAACACTAAAATATAATTTTGAGGCATTTGATGGAGCAAGCATGTTATAGGAATCTCACACTTTAAAAGATATTCATGCTAAAAAAAATGGGATTTATCAACTATCTAAGTCAAAATTTATGGCCTTTATAAGATATACTCCTACATCATTTTGAGTTTGAGAGTAATTTTCATATATTTTATATGCTTCATTCTAAGATTATGGAAATTCTTATCTTTTATATATATTTCCAAATACTTTTTTTAATGTCAAAAGCTTATTTTAAATTGACTAAGTGAATAATAAAAATGTCTTTTGGGTTGCAACACTTTGACAATAATTTTAAATATGAGAATATAATAGGTAATAGAATGCAATCTTATAAAACTAGCTCTCCTTTTAATATATTGTGTAGAAACATCAAATTTCTCTAACATCATTTTATACAAACATTTCATCATCATTATTCAATTAATTATATTATATTATTTAATTAATATGCTATTAATTAATTAAATAATCATATTTTTAAATTAATCTAGTTCACCACCAAAATTAATTAAAAATATTATTTAATTAGTTTAATTCAATCTTACACCCAAATTAATTAATTAATTAATTTTTTTCTACCTCACATATTCCCTCTCACCATTTAAATAAAATAAATGAATGGAGTTAACTACTTCATTATCATCTTCCCTCCATTTGAAAAATAAAATAATTGTAATAAAGAGTTAACTACTTCATTAAATAGTTAATAACTTCACACTCCCATACAAATCTCTCCATTTATTACAGACATAATTTTTGAATGACACAAGTGTTTATTACTTTAACAAATTTTCCACTTTCTCCTTGATCCAAGGAAATTATTTTCATTTGTTCTCCATTAGTTTTATAAGTTCAACCATTTCAAAATGAATGAAAAAGAAATCATGAATAGATGTTGCTTTTTTTTTTTGCAGTGGATTATTGAGCAATCACATCCACTTGAGCATGTCTATCTTATCAATGGAGTTCATTTGGTAACTTGTTTATATGGTTATATTTTTGTTGTTCGAAACTATATTTTCTAATCTATTTGAGATTTGTAATGCTTTAGAATATGAAGCTTTGTTTTATATTTTTTAATTCTAAATTATTGCACACACATTGGCCTCTAACATAACCATTTATGAATTATATTATTTATTTCTTTCTTAATGTATTAGTATTTAATTTTGGTATTACTATTGTTACAACTAAAGTTATTTAAACAATTATTATTATGTATATTTATTAATTGATTATATGTTACAATTTTTTCCAAAGTAATTTTTTGGTAAGTAAACATACAAATTTTTTAAACAAAAATAGCCAAAAAATTAATTATTGGAATTCCTATTGGCTAAAAGATTCCACATCTTATTGCAACCTTCATCTTGATCAAGACAAATAATAATGAATTGTGTACAATCTCAACCTATTAGTGTACGAAAATTTGGATTATAATCGTTGGTGGTTTGAACCCATTGTATATGCTATTTTTTTCCTTTCTTTTTAATTCTTCATAGTTCAAAAAAGTGTCCACAAGAATCTCAATATCTATTGAATAATACCATTCCCCCCTATATGCCATGAATTAAATTCCCATCAATACTGACATTTGCTAGAAATTCCTTACATTTATGTGATGCAATGCCAAACTGCTAAATTGTATAGGTGAGCATGGATGAAAAACACATAAGTTATAAGATTTGTACATCAATTTATGTACCTTGTCTATAATTATATATTTTGCATAAATGTTTATTAGGGAAATGACAACTACAACATCTAATGAAATACCTATGTCCTTTATATTTTGATGGATTTCCATACCCTTTGCAAAGCTCTCATCCATCCAAATCATCCTTAATTTGAGAGCTAAATTTAATTATCATTCTCCTTTACACACTTCAATTTATAGTGGCAATTGTATGACTGGATCGATTGTTATCTTCAATCCTTGTTCAAATTTCTAGGGATTGATCTAGGAAAAATGTCCTTGTAATGCAACGACAATCTTTTAATGTATTACAATTCTCCTTTACAATAGTAAATGTAGTGTCAAAAAATGTACTCCTTTACATTTTCACATTATGTTTGCATCCCCTTAATTAATTGGACTTAATTAAGCATCTAATTGACCCAATTATGCATTTAAAATCCTAATTAATTTCATTTTCTGGAAAGGGAACCTACATTAAACAATTGCAAACATCAAATTGCACATCTTGGAAAATGTGTGGTTTAGGGCCTAAGACCCATTCGCCCAAGGGCGAATGGGTCTTCCTTAAGTTTAGGACCCCATTTTTAATATATTTTTGGCAAAATTTTTATGATCTAAATTCAAATTGCAATTGTTGGCTTTTGATGTTTAATTTTCAAGAAATTAGAAAATCACCTATAAATACAAGGTATTTTTATCAATTCAAATCCTAAGACTTTTGAAGGAGCAATATTATAGCAAAGATTATTGTCAAGAGCATTGGAGAGCAAATTTATCAATCATTTATTGCAACATTCAAGATCCTATCATGATGTCAAAGTTATTTGCATCTATGCATGTTTTTAGAGCTAACATTGTGATGCAGGTTTCAAGTTTTCAAGCATCCAACAAAGTCATCTCATGCAAGATCCAATCCTTAGAGAGATGTATTACACTTCAGTCCTCTAAAGGCATCCATTAAATGATTTGGTGAGTTGCAACAAGCTAGTGTTCATTCATCATTCCTTCCATTTATGCTTTCATTTCATTATCAACATTTAATTACCAAACTAGGGTTTGACCAAGGCAAACCCTTATACACAAAAAACCAAAAAAAATCTTATCTTTGTGTGTTTGCAGATTTGCAGGTGAAGAAGGATTGAAATTGGATCAAAAGTGGAATTTTGTAAAGTTGTCAAAGTTGTCAAGATACATAAACTCACCCAGAGAATTTATTTTCAACTTTCCAATAGTGAAACCTGAGGAAATCAAAAGCTTCGATCCAACATCAAAGGACTAAAAAAATAATTTTCAGAGCCTTGTACAAAGACCCATTCGCCCTTGGGTGAATGAGTCTTGGTAGAACACTTTACAACATTTTTGGTGATAGGTGCGCGATATCTTCACCTTCTCAGATCTACAGGTTGATTGTTGTTTCTGATAGTTTTATCATAATACTTTTTGTTTCAAGTGATAGATATCATAAATTGGATTGTTAATGCACTTTTATTATTCTCCCAAAACTATTGTCCAGTCATATTTTATTATTTTTCTGTGAAGGAAGTTAGGGCAACAAAGTGTTCAAACTTGGGGTTGACTCACCTTAAGGGTTGTAGGTCAATTCTAACCATTTGTGACACTCTCCCTCTTTCTAATGAAATTGAAAAGGTGTATTTGTGATTAGGTGGACACCCTCTTTGTGCTTTTTGGCATAGCTCCCTCATTTCTAGGTCTTCCCATCTCTCCTTTTTTTCTTCATTTCAGTAAATAATTAATCTACAAAGGTGTTTTACTAATGAATCACTATAATGATAAAATAATTAGCATTATTGGTCGAGTACTACTTGAGCTACACTTCAATCATGATCTAATACTTATTTTTGAATTCAATATTGATGAATAAATAAAATATAAATTTAAACATATTACAAGTATTCTTCAATAATGATATACATTTCCTACTCAAAAAATTAAACATATTCTATTATTACAATATTCCAAAAAAAAGCCATTATGTAGAACTTGTTTGTTATATTAAAGAAATTTTTCTTGATAATCAAATCCAAATAAAATCTTTCTTTGAGATGAAAATTTGGAAACTTCTTAATTATGATCTTTATAAGATAGGATATACTTTGTTTCCGTAAAAAATAAATCCTTTTTTATATTTTACCTAAAAGATTCATTATACTTTATGAGATCAATTTTATAAATTCTTATCTTCACATAATAGTACGGTTGATCCAAAAAATTAGGTCAAATGTTAGACCATTGGGTCAATGTTGTCATCATCAATCATTTGAGGTTTCCTAATTTGTTGTCTTTAAAATACCATTAATTTTAGGGCATGTTATGATGCATAAGAAACCATGATTAGGCTAGAGTCATGTTTGGGATGATCTAGACCATCTCCAAGGTGCCTTAAAACTAAAGCACATATGTCGAAATGAATTAGTAAACTAATTTGAGAAAGATCATCAATTTGTGTAGGTAGTGAAAGTGTGATCGACTATGATAATTTTAAATTGCTACAAGGAAAAAGTGGTAAAATTATATAGTTGAGGCAAAACATGGAGCATGAATGGTTTTTAAATTTTCAACTTGCCTTTCTGTAGTGTAGAAAATTGTATACCTTTACAATTTCACACTATGTTTGGGTCCCTTAATTTATTGGACTTAATTAAGCTTCTAATTTTCCAAATTATGCATTCCAAAGCCTTATTCTTTCCGTTTTCCAAAAGGGGAACCGATATTAAAAAATGCATTCAATCATTAAATTGCCTTGGATTATGTGTGTCCTAGAAATTTGGGCCAAGATCCATTCGCCCTTGGGCGAATGGGTCCCCTTTATGAGCCAAGACCCAAATTAAATATGTTTTTGGCAGCATTTTAATGATCAAAATTCAAATTGTAAGTGTCAGCTTTTGGAATCTAATTTTTGGGAAATTGGATAAACACCTATAATTACCTAGTTATTTTACCATTTGATATCTAAGAAGAAATCTAACACACACCTTCTAGAATTCAAGAGAAAATATTATTGCCAAGAGCATTCAAGATCAACATTATTAGTCATTTGTATCAACAATCAAGATCCTAACATCATGTCAAAGTTTATGTCTGTTCATGTTGTCTTATGAAGGCTAACAAGTGTTGTAGGTCTTCATGCATTTGAAAGCATTCAAGAAAATCAAGCAAGCAAGATCCAATTCCTTTGAAGTGATGTGTATGTCTTCAATCCTTCAAGGAAGCTATCGAAGGGTGGTGAGTTGCAACAATTTGTTCATTCATCATTTCCTTCCTTTCCATTAAGGTTTTCATCATTGACATTGCTATTGTGAAAGTGGGAACACTATGAACACGGGGCTTGATTGAGGTAAACCCCTATATGGCACCAACATTTTCCCTCTTTGTGAATGTGTAGATTACAGGTTGAAGAAGGATTGGAGAGATCTTGAAGAGCAATTTTGCATTGTTGCATTTGTTGTCATCATTCTTGTCAACCTACGAAAACTAAGTTCCAAAATTCATTTCTGGCATTCCAACAAATTTTCAGGTGGAAAACAACATCTCAGCTCTAGCACTAGACGACTGTAATTTAAAGTGTTTTTCAAAGCCCTAATAAGGACCCATTCAACCAGGGATAAACCAATCCTTCTATACATGTTTGAATGAGATTTTGGTGATAGGTACATGCCCTCTAATATCTCCTAGATCTGCCTGCAAAGTGTTGTTATAGTTTGCTTATCTTTAGAAATTTACATTTTACAGATTTGGTCATAAAGTTCAATTAGTTTCATTAGTTTAATCATTTTAATCATTCTTAATCATCCTAAGACCTTAAAGAGTCCACCAACCCAAGTTTGATTGAGGTTGAAAGTTAATCTCTTGGCTTTGTGGTTGGTATTCTAATGAAAATTTGGGAAGATGCCCCTTGAATCCTAGGTTCTTTATATTTAGGACCTAGGACCTCCTTTTCCCACCTTTTCACTTTCTAATAGTTGATATTCCTTTTTGACATTGGGGGTTATAAGAAAGGCATAAATTCATTGTAGACATGATTATAGAGGTTGACTTTTAGGGTATGCTTTGTTTCCATTTTCATTTTGCAAGGGAAAGTGATACTAGGGGTTTCTAAGTTACAAAGACATGTTGTAGGTGTTAGGAGGGTTTATTAGATAGTGTTAAGACTCTAAATTTTCCTGGAGGCATTAAAATACATCTATAATTAGACCATGATAGTGAAATGAGAAGAAGCTCAATCTTGCTATATTTTTCCCCTTTTAGGGGTTTCTCAAAGGTAAACAAGTTACCTTAGTTATTGTATATGTGCATTATTTGCATGATACTATATTTGTTTTTGTGTCTTCCTTTATGTTTACATAAGAAACAAACATGTTTCAAATATAGCTATGCCCATTAGAGATAATTTCAAAGTGTTTTGAAGGTGTCGTACATAGTTAATAAAGAGTATATCCATAGTTGATGAATGCTAGGAGAGTATCTCCAATATTTTACAAATCAAGTGGTACTAGAGAATGTTCATGTTACATGTGTGTGTGATTAGTTTTTTTTTGGTAATTTCAATTTATTTCATCAATAAGATCTAGTGGGAGTGGAAACTTTGTTGGAATTAAGTGTGTCATACACCTTGCAAGTCTTAATGTTCAAAATATTTAATTATTTATTATTTTATGTGTCCTCATAAAACATGAGATCTTATTGGAGTTGATTGTTGAACCCCACAACTCCCAGAAATCACCTGCAACTAAAACACTTATCACATGTAGAGAAAAAGCAACTAATTTTCTATGCAACCTTGAGAATTGCATTGATCCAAAAAACAAATAAATAGGCTTCTGAATTGTGGATTAATTAGATGATTAGAATGTACAATAATGAATCATTATAAAAGGGGGTGGTGGGCCTAGTTCAATTGGCTAAAAGAATCTTGTTGTAGGCAAGAGGTCACACTCAGTATAGTCTCCCCAACATCCTCGTGGTACCAGAGGGCGTGTTGCGCCAGCATCACCCATCACGTGAAAAAAGTTTACCAGGCGCACTGCAATTTAGAGGGGGCGGCTACTCGATTCCGATTCCCGTGGTCTAAAAAAAATAAAATGAATCATTATAAAAAGAAAAATAAAAAAGCAACCCTAGATGAATCCCTAGCTGAGGATGAAATTAAATCATGACAAGTGTCCTCATCCTATGCTTTAAAATTAAAAAAATCATGAATTGATAATAGAAAATAACTTGCCTAAGTTTAGCATAAGTGTAATAAAGTAAAAAGAGGACCTAATTAATTAATTAGGTGATTTTCCTATTTTAATGTTTAATGCCCCCTTAAGTACAACAAATTAGGGAGAAACTAAAAATATATTGATGGATGCATGGATGGGTCCTAGCTACAGAGCTTGATGAGGTACCCATGTACAAACAAATAAATCTCTTGTAATTAGAGAAAAAAGAAAAAACCACATGGGAAAAAATCCTCCCTAAAAGAGAGAAAATGAAATAAATACGTACTAGTGAGAGAAGGAAAGTGCTCAATATGACATCCCAAGGGTTGATTCTATCACATAAATACAATAAATGCCCAGCCAATAGGAGAGAGAAGATGAGAATACAAATCCCACATAAAGAAGTAGCTCATGTATCGATGATAAAATCTTGAAGATAGAATATAATCCTTTGCTTGCAAATAATATTTCTCCTCTTAGGAAGAAAAAAAATCATTGATGATTGGAGAAGCCATTCCCATAAGTCAAGTATGAATAGGGAATCCAAATCCAGATGTATGTCTTTGAAAATTGCTAATGTCCACATGATATAATTAGGTGATGTCAATCCATTATCCTTTGAAGACTAATGTAGACAAGCTCCAAAGATAATGATGATGGTATAATAGTGATGACGTGGCTATCACGAAAGAGGAGATTAATGCCCTCAAATGAATCCTCAAAATTTGCAATATGAGACTCCAAGGATGATATGTTTGATATCTATATGAATCCCAAGTAGCTATGTCTGGAAGAGGATGAATAAGTTGCTACACTAAATCAACAGGTACTATGGATGTACCGATATTAATCTCATCAGGAACAACAAAAGATGGAGATGTGATCTTGATAGGAGTGAGAGCAAGGAGACAAATCTTTCAACCATTAGAATATGTACAAGACCTTTGATATACTAAAGCTCCTCTAAAGTATCATCGTCAAAGGGTATGATGTCCATATCATCAAGAAAAATGAGGCAATATTTAGTATGATTATTTGGGAACAGAGAGGTATGAGGGTATCGATAGTTCTCCCAAAGTTTGGTCTATAGTGTGTAAGAAAAATTAATGTTCAATACAACACAAAGTGTCATGATCAACACTATAATAAATTAATCCTACAACATGATCAATAATTTTACCCCATACTAATCTACTCCTTGGTGTGTTTGGTTCAAGTATGAGTCTATAAAGATAAGGAAAAATATTAAGCCACTTGAGATGTGTCAAGATGTCATTTTTTGAGACTCATAATTATCCTTTTCCAAGATTACCATAGAAGGATGAAGAGAAAAACCCACGATACTTCCTCAAATATTAATAAACTCAATTCATATAAAGCAACTCAAATAAAGTCATCTCATGTAAAAAAAACATTTCTAGGTGCCAAGATGTCCAAGTAATTGACCAAAGTGTGAAATAACAAAAACTAAATAAAAATACTTAGGGTACAATTTGGAAAACATGCATTGGTTGATCTAAAGAGCTTTGAAATAACTTTCCAATGCTAAAAGAACCATGAAAATTGGAGATTCAGGTAAAATGTTATGAGCTTAGAAGAAGAAAATGATAATCCAACTTTAATAGGTGATAAAATAAACCAACAAATTTTTTGATGATGATACTTACATCACTAGTAAGTACACAACCAAATTTATGATGATATCTTATTTACCAATTTTTGACATCATATGCCCAAGTTATGCCAAATATAAAAAAATAACTCTAGGAAAAAAACTAAGGTTTACCCAGGTGGTATAGGGGCTAACATCACACAAATGTCATAATGATGTTAGCAATCGAAATATGCTCCACTAGAATATTCCCTCCAAGTGTCATAAAACTACTCTATGTACAAAAAATTACTTGACAAATTGAAAAACCATTAGGATATGGTGGAAACCACTTTACTAAGGGTTAGAAACCATTTTTTAGCTAAGGGAGGTGGTTTTGCAAAATCTAGTTGATGCCAAGGTTGTTTTAGTAATGATGATGTCATCGGGTGGTAAAAGGACTACCACTAGCTATTGGTGGGCCATCAGAGTAAGAAAAACATGCCTTTGGTGGTAGGGAAATTGATAGTGGTTGTTTGATTCATTGTCAATGGTAAAATTTCCAAATTTTTAAAAGAAACACCACTACTATCCTTTGATGTGATACTTGACAAATTAGCAACCTTCTACCACAATTTAACAGTCATATTTTTTTACCATTAATTGAAAACTTTCACTTGTTTTTTTGAAACTCACAAAAATTTATGCACCCCTACGTAGGTTCAATGGCAGCCCCTGTATGGCATTGTATGGCCATATGGTGGTATTAATTTCTATGCACATTAATGACCCTAATTTTTCCCCCTTTTTCAATTGCTTAGATTTTGGCGTTTGAACAAATGATCTTAAGGTTTTTGGATATTCTAGACTCAATGATGATGTTTGTTTTGCTCCAGGATGTGTCTATTTTTCCTTAAGGCCAAATCTCTTAAAATAAGGAAATAAAGTCACAGATTTGGTGCTTTGATACCATGTTGGAGTTGATTGTTGAACCCCATAGCTCCTAAAAATCACCTACAAACTAAACACCTATCACATGTAGAGAAAAAAATGATTTGATATGCAACCTTGAGAATTGTATTGATCCAAAAAAGAAAGTCAATATGATTTTGAATTATGAATTAATTGGACGATTACAATGTACAGTAATAAATCTTTATAAAAGGAAAAAACAAAAAACAACCCTAGATGAAACCTTAGGTGAGGATTAAATTAGATTATGAAAAATGTCCTCATCTTATGCGTTGAGAAAAAATATCATGACCTAAGCATAGAAAAGCACTTGCCTAAGTTTACCTTGAGTGTTATAAATTAAAAAGGGGACCTAATTAATGAATGATCAACTAATTAATTAGGCGATTTTCCTATTTTTCTTTAAAAGATTCCACTTTATGCCTTGACCATTATGTCATGTGTATTTTATTTTTATTTTTGCATTTATGTGTGTAAATATATCTATAAAAGTATATTTTCATGAATAATGTGTAAGAAAATCTATGACAAAAATAGTGGCTATGACATGTAAGAGTATAATTAAGAGGGAGGTTACAAACTGGACTAGGAGCCTTGACCAAAATATGATGCATGTCATATCATGTTAGAGCATCTTTCTAGAGAAGGTAAATAAAAAATAATGGAGTGTGGATTGTATGGATTTTTCATCATGTTATTTTCAGACCTTATTTGGGCATATGGTAATGCCTTATGGTGATTTTTTGGGCCTCCATTAGTCTATATATTGAGGGCTTGATATGGACACATAAGAGGAGATTTTTGTAGGGTTTTTTTGCCAAATTTTTACTAGAGGAATAAGATTTTGAACTCCATTGAGGTAAGAGAATGATATTACATTGTAATAGGTTTATTATTGCTAAATAATACATTGGTTTAGTGCTTTGGATTTTGGGTTTTTTCTAAAAGGGTTTTCCTAGGGTACACACCTATGTCAATTTGCTTCTTGTGGCTGATTTACCTTCTATCTCTCTCAATTCATTATTTTTTAAGTTTTTTTTACATGATAGAATGCTATTGAAATTTCTATTGATTTGATTACTACAATACTCTCCTTGAAGGGTTAAGATGAAAATAGTTGTAATGGTTAATAATTATTTTTAATATGGTTTAATTGATAAGGGGTTTGCAGGTAATTTTCTTAACAAACTAAGTACCTTAGCCTAAAATTGGAATGAAACAATCATTAAGAATATATATAATGGAAAGACAAGAGGATAATAGAAAAACACATTTTTGATAATTAGTAGAAGATGTTATGATTTCTAGTGTTGAACCAAAGGTTGATTGGATTAAAATCATGTTATAAGACTTAATGGTGAAGCTTATGATTCCAAGTGAGCACCATGAAGGAACTTGAGAAAATTGATTTTGGACGAGAGACCTCTTTTAGGATATTCTTTAAAGTTCAAGCCAAGATTAAAATTCAAGCTTATGATGGTGAGATAAGAGTGAAGATTTTTTATCAATGAGTTTCTTGAATGGAGGTTTATTTCAATCCCATGCAATTGTCTCCTCTTCAACAAATATAATTTCCAAGATTGAAGCTTTTTGGGCATATTCTTACATGGTATGAGAGTTATGCACATTCTTTGGAAATTTTAAAAGTGCCAAAAATTTTCAAGTGGGAATATTTCAAGGGGTTTCTAAGGAAGTGAGTTTACCATATTTTCCATAAAGAGGAAAGGATGATTCAATGGAATTACTTGAGGAAAAAGCAAAGGAAAAGTACCTAAATCATATAGTAGCAATTTTAGGAAGAGAATGCCTCAACTTGGAAAATATTATTAGAAAAACATTAGAGGAATGGCTATAATGGAAACTTTAATAGATTACTATAAACCAAATTATGTAGTGTAAAACATATGGAGATTTAAACAACTATAACAATGAAATGCAAGAACAAAAAGCACAACACATAACATAGTATTTACGTGGAGAAACCCTTTCGAGAAAAAACTCCACCAAAGAAGAGATGAATAACTATATTAACAACAATGGTGTTTCACAATACAATCACTCTAACTCCAATCCGACAACATCTGTGTACCTGTAAAACATCCCATAGTGTCTTCAACTCAACCCCTCAATATATAGACTCATGGGGGATCAAAATACCACCATAAAACATTACCATTGGTCAAAACAAGGTTATAAAATACCATGGTAAAAATCCATTCGACCCCTTACATGCTAAACATGGTCTCTTACATGACATTACACCTTCTTACAAGATGTCATAAGAATCCCTATAAAATAGGAGATGCTCTTACATGCGTCATAAACCATCAATAGCTATGCAAAGATTCTCTTACGCATGTTATAGATGATTCTCACTTCCAAAATAATATCCCCCTATTTTAGCCCTTACAGTTGTCATAGAATCCGTCATAACATCCTTAAAAATAGGCTTTCCATGTTATACCACTAAGTGGGCATCTTTTGACAACTATTAACATAATTTTCAAGGCACTAACATGTGGCAAAAGTGCCAACTCAAAATATCACGCCCCTTTTGATGGAGCACAATTATTTAATAATATAAATGATATTTATCCATGGGAAAAACTAAAGTAATACTAAATAAACAACTTAGAAATTGTCAAGGTTGAGACACCTTAATTTCCAACAAATATGTTATAGACCATGAAGTGTTAATAAAAAAATAGAAGGTTGTATGGTCGCTTGAAGAGCCATGCTTTGACAGCCAAACCCAAGATCAATGAAGTGTGTGTCTAAGAATATTGTTTGGAGCTAAATAACAATGTGAACACCTCCTATAAACAAAAATAGCAAGGTGAAGAGAAACAACTTAGTGGTAAGAATAATGAAGATGATAACAAGGAAAAAAATGAAAGGAATGCCACTTCTACAAATGAAAAAGGTAAGGGGAAGTTTCATTGTGACTATTGTGACTAATATAGGCCCATTCAAGAGAGAGGTGTTGGAAGTTATATTCAAAATTGACATTTTTGTGTGGTAAGAAGGATAAGGAAAATAATTCAATTTTGTGAGAAATGGGATGGAGATAAAATGCAACTCAAGCATAGATGAGAGATAGTCTTGTGCCACAATGTGTAAGGGTGTGAACATAAAGTGGGTGATGGTTCTCCCATTGAAGAGAAGCTCACTAAAATAGTCCACATTAAGATACAAGTGAAAGGTAAGAATATTAATGTTATGTTTGACTCATATTGACAAGAAAACCTCATTTCTTATAAGTTGGTCAATGCACTTGGTTTGTATATTGTAGACCATTCACACAAACATAGAGTTGAAGTAACAATTACCAAGCAATATAAGTTATACATTAGATGTAATCCATAGTTTAAATATGTATTCTTGGTAGATTTAATTCCATTATATGTTTGTGATGTCATTTTTGGGAGCCCATATCTCTATGAGAGAGATGTTTACTTTAGGAGGAAGAATCAATATATAATCTATATACTTATATTGGGAAGTCCATGGTCACTTTGGCCAATACTTCATGATGCAAGAGGCTAATCAATGCTAGAATAAATTTTGGTCCTCTATTTTTGGGTAGACAAAAAGAGAAAGAGAAAGTTATTTGGAGATATACATGGGTTTCAGACACAAATGGAGAAACAAGGAGTAGGAAAACAAATGCATTAATATTCTATGTTGCTTCTTGAGCCCAAAGGACTACATTCTCTTTGAGGTAATGAGCATGTAGTTTATTTGTTGCCTTATAATATGTGTAAATAGTATTCCTTTAAGGTATTATGATGCTTTCTTTGGACTATTCAAGAAACCTATAAGATCTATTTCATATTATCTCAAGAGGAGCAGGCTTGAAATTATTGTTTCCAAGGCCAAGTTTGGTTCCAAAGAGAATGTGAGGAAAGGAAATCCTCACCTTTATACCACTAATATTTTAGTACCAAAAGCCTCCCTATGAGGGAGGTGTGATCCAAAAGATCAAGTCAAGTTGTTGGGCCATTAGATTCATGTTGTCATCATCAAATTTTTGAGGTTTCCTTATGTTTTATGTTTGATTTTGTTTCTTTTTGGGTGTGTTATGATCAATGGTTTGTGTAGGTGGAAAAAGCGCCATTGATTATGACAATTTAAAAACTATTATCTAGGAAAAGAAATGAAATATTTATAGTTTAGAAAAAAAATGGAATGTGAAGGGTTTTTGACATTTCAACTTGATTTTTTGATGTTGGGAGGTTATGGGAAAGGTGTAATAATATTGTAAAAAATGTGGTTTGAGAGGTTGATTCTCAAGGTATCCTTCATTTTCATGTTCATTTTGCAAGTGTAAATATGATTTCTTACATATTGCGAAGATTCCAAATAGACCTAAATACATTATAATACATTTGTAATTGGAATATGATAGTGAAATAAGAAGCAACAAGCTCACTCCTATTATATTTTTCCCATTTTCAAGGTTTCTCCAAGGTAAACAAGTTGTTTTAGTTATTGTGTTTGCTATCTTTGTATAATACTATTTTTTTGTGTTTCCTTTATGCTTTCATAAGAAATGAACATGCTTGACTATAACTACATCAATTAGAGGTAGTTATACAATTATTTCAATGTGTTTGTAGAGTTTACAAAGAATATATTCATAGTAGATGAATGGTAGGAGAGTTATATCCAACATTTTATGTATCAATTGTATATATTTGAATTCTCTTTTAAGTTTCAAGTTTTAAAAAATTTCATTATTGCAAAAGTATTTCCCTTCATAAATGATTAATCCTAAAAAAAATCAACTTTAGTAATCATGCTTTGAAATAATATTAATATAAAAATTTATCTTTCAATAACTTTAATATATTTATAGAAAGAGAAGAAAGGGGAGAGTAGTCATCTCAAATAAATACTTTCAAATAATTACTCATCAAAATATATTTAACAATATCTCAAATTATTGTTCTAGATATAGGTATTATCATGAATAAATGAAGTGAGTTAAAAGTTAAATATTGATATCATACAAACCAAACAACAAAAACTTACACAAATTGGCACATATTATAGAAGTGTTGTCATGTCCCAAAATGTTTTAAAGGCTTTATTAGGATCAAATTGATTTAAGTTCTTCTTGCATGGAGATAGTGTCCTGCAAAGACTTGATCCCTCTCATATGGTTTTTATCACAATAGGTTTCTCCAAGGTAATCACTTGTGTTGATTTTGTTTTGTTTTATTTTTAGTTCTTTATTTATTTTAGTTCATATCATACAACTAGAACAATAATTTTTAGCACTTGATTCTTGTTATTATGTGGATATTTTTATGTAAAGGGTTATACAAATGAGGAATGTTTGAAACTACAACAAAAACTGCATCATATAAACCACAATAATAAGGTTGTCATGATGGGAAGACAAAAGGGAGAAATTTTGGTGTGGAGGAAATGATTCTTTTTAATTATATTGATGCAAGGGATGCTTCATTGGCTATGATGCCACTAAAAAATTGAGTGTAACTTACTATACTTTTCCATATCAAGATTCAAATTTAGAACAAAAATGTTGGTGCTCTTTTATATTCCTATTAACATAAAACTACTCTCTGAAAAGCTAGTTATTGTTTTGGTTAGATTTAGTCATCCTCATTTATACTCATTAGTTTGAGTGAAGTAAACAATAAAGATAAAAATTATCAATCAATACAAGATTATGTTTGAAATAAATGAGCATTTTATTGATGAGAATGTGATAAATGTTCATCTTAAAGTTTGTAGAGTAGTATTTATACATATATATCAAATATGATGTCTTCGTAGTATTTATACATATATTTTTAGAGTAGTCTTTATACATAAATGTCAAATATGATGCCTTCGTGTGAAAAGCTAACAAAAAATTCTTGGCCAAAGATAGGGAGACCCACATCATCAACCAGATGTAGGTAAATATAAAATTTCCCAGTAAGTGCTTATTGATTCAAAAGGTTGTTTTTTGGTAGTGGAAAATTTGGTTTGCTTCAATTGAGGGATAAACAAGATATGAGAGTTATATACAAGTCTATTTCTAACAAAATCAAACGAAAGAGTTGTATAAATTTAATTAATTTTTCTAAGATCCCAAACCGGTGTTTCCCAAGAAAGTGATAGAACATGATTTATCCAACTACTAGATTATCATATCCCAACATTGGTTCCTATTGTCAATCATCAATGGAGAAAAATAATGTAAATAGTCCACTTCAATTTTTTGTTAAACCAAAGTGTAATACATCTTAGCACTTTTTCACGAGATTCTCCTATTACAACTACCCCTTAAAAATAAAGTTCATGAAAAATATGTATTGATTAATGAGTCTTGGATAAGATAGCCAAAAAAATAGGTATCTTCTTCAACAAGTTGACAATTTATCAAACCAACTTTAGCATGGTAAGTACTACAAAATTTTAAGAAATTGGGTATTATCAAGTGAGAGTATATGAGAGGATGTGTGGAAGATTTGGAAAAGTTTATATGAATGGCTTGTGCAACCTATATGTTGCTTATGAATGAACTATTGATACCACTTGTTAATTTTTATATTTGGATGGTGGTGGTCTATAAAAAAACTTATGACGAGCATCTAACTCATTTGAAACAATTTTAGCATGTTTTTTAGGAAAATAAGTTATCACTTTCATTTTAATTGATTGAAGCCTTCAAATGTAATTGAAACAAGGAGCTTCCTAGGCTCTATTGTAACTTGAAAAAGTTCATCAAATCATTCTCCATGATAGTAACACCTTTAGATTTTATGATAACAAGCCACATGTCGTTTAGTTGAAGTTGAAATTAAAAATCCACATATGTAGAGTTGAAGTATAAAATCATCAACATATTGATTTTCATAGAACCTAACTTGTTGTCATTTAAGGTAGAGAAATATGCCAGTGTCAATTTTACATGGCACATTCTCTTATAAAGAAATAAACTCATTTACTATCATTTTTTTCTTTTTCATGAAACAATTTTGAAATACTAAATATAATAAAAAAAATTACGCACATATACAAACACTTAAAATTAGAAACACTATCTAATTAAGAAAAAAAATTGTTCTCCACATGCATCACCAACCAGTTCAATATTTGTGAGCACAATAAAAATTGCTTCAAGGAATTAAGAACTACAAATGGATTAGATTTCATTTAACAATATTTTTATTGGAAACTTTTCTAGTATATCACATTAAACAAAATTTAAAAAATCTTTTGAGAATTATATTAAAATGGCTTCTCATGCAATTTTCGTTGTGAGAGCCACTTATTCCTTCTCTCGTGTCTCTTGCGTTTTGTCATTGTGCGTGCCCTTGCGCCTCCTCTCGCGCCTGCTATCACGCTTACCTCTATGCCCTCTCTCAAGACTCGTGTGCGGGCTTCTACTTCCATGAGGAGTTCTGCTCCTGCTCTATCGCCATCTGTGGAGGGTTTATTGCATGGCATTTCAGACCTTCCTATGTTTGGGTGGGTGCCTCCT
This sequence comes from Sequoia sempervirens, assembly GCA_007258455.2. Classification (NCBI taxonomy): domain Eukaryota; kingdom Viridiplantae; phylum Streptophyta; class Pinopsida; order Cupressales; family Cupressaceae; genus Sequoia; species Sequoia sempervirens. The sequence continues at coordinate 2,464 of VDFB02053324.1, read as the reverse complement.
GATGAGGCTTCTTTGGCTTGAGCCCTCCCTGCGGGTTCCTCCCCCTCTGCCCCTCCTCATGTGCTTGTCACTTCTGCGAGGGCCCGTAGTTACTCTTTGGTGACTTGATTTGGTCCTGCTTGCCCTCCTCAAGTGTGCCCTCTTCCCTGTGCCAAACCTTTTTCGGTAGTGGTTTGTGGGGAGGATGTTGCTGAGAATGAGGATTTCTACCAGTGGTGAGGTTTGGTATGTCAATTTTCCAAACTCTAGACCTCTCTTCCCAACTTGTACAAGTGGATTTTAGATTCTTGGAGGACCTTAGTAAATGGTAAGATTGAGCTCTTCCCTTGTGCTAAAGGTTTCTTCATTGCTACCTTTGCTTCTGTTGAGGATTGTTGCTATTGTTGGGCCGACTCTAGGCTTGGGGACAACACTTTCTCTCGCTCAAACCCTTGACATCTTCCTTCAACCTACTTACCAAACCACTCAATGTGTGTTTGGTGTGGGTTAGAATCCTAAATCTCCCCCTCCAGTTTTGGGAGGAGACTTGTTATGAAACCATTGGCAACTCTATTGGTCATTTTTTGAAGGTTGATGATTCCACTTCTTTTATGAGCCATTCGACTTTTACTCAAATTCTGGTGGATATTGATATCTCTTTACCCTTCACTAAGATGTGGTTTTGTTGGTTGTGGATCGACCTTGGTTTCAACTGCTCAATTTTGAGGGCCTTACTTTTAGGTGTCGCCATTGTTTCACTAGTGATCACTTGGCTTTGACTTGCTCTCTCTCGCATCAAAAAGGTGTTGCTACTTGGTGGAAAGATGCAAATGATGATCTCCTCATTGTTTTGGATTTTGCTTCTCCTAAGGATGCCTCCTCCTAGGCTTTTAATGAGTGTCCTGCTCATGGCACGATTTTGGTTTGTCATGTGGATCATGTTGGTGTTGTCCTCCTTTGAGAGCATCTCCTTCCCCATAGTTGCTTTCGCTTCGCCCCAAGGATCTCTTGTGGATGGCAATTGGTGTTCACCTTCTTTTCCTAATGCTCTCCATCATGTGTTGGTCTTCTCGTGGGGGCGTCGCAAGGCCCCCCTTGTTGGATGTTGTGGTTATGTTGTTGATATGTGGTTATCATTGATGTCAACACTATTAGCATTAGTGTATTTGAAGTTGTATATGTTAAGGATATTGAGAAAATTGTAATGGAATGAGTTGCAGGTTGTCAGTGGTGAAGTGATGTTTTGTTTGTCAGTGAGTTTCGTACGTTGTTGATTAGAGGTTGTGGAATAAATGGTTTCTTTTTAAGTATATCTAGTTTATCCATGTTAAGTTTCAGAGATCTACATGAAGATTTAATTGAGTTATGAAGATTTGTATTTTGACAGTTTTTTTGTTACTTCAGTTTGTGTTCTTGAATGAAGATTATTGATTTCAGTTAGTTCAGTTGTTGTAGATGCCTCTCTAGTGATTCATGATGCTTGTGGATGGTTCTAGATCGTGCTCTATCTATGTTGCACATTTGCGTTGATTGTTGTGCTCGTGATCCGAGATTTTCTCTTGAGTGTTCATGTTTTTCATGTTCTTGGCTAACAAGGTGTTGAAGTGTATTGTGGATCTTCGAGAAGAAATTAATTGAAGTGTTCTTTTGTTGGAGATGTTGATTTGAGTCTTCACTATGTTGTGGCCAACCTTGGTTGATTCGAAATTGAAAATTATCTATTGTTTTGGGCTGACAATTTGTATTCATTTTATTATTTATTTGTGGCTGACTTGTAGCGATGTAATTTCATGTTGCGGATATATAAGAGCGATTGTTTATTCGAATTGAAGTGTGCCAGAAGGTGTGCTTGTGTATGAGATGTGTGAATAATGTCCTCATCATTTGAAGACAGAGCAAAGTGTGAAGAAGAGTGAAGAAGAGTGAAGAAGTGTTCATGTGCTTAACTGGAACTGTAATCAGGCATTAGTAGATGCTATTTTCTCAGTTCAAAATCCAGATGGTTGTAATCTAAATCTCTCTGTAAGACAATGTGTCTTCCTTTGTAATTGAGCAGTGAGCTCTAGGCAATGTGCCTGAATGCATGTGCATTCCCCATTTATTCTTCTTATACTTTTAATAGGGTGTAATCTTGTGGATTGACCTCCACCGTGGTTTTTCCCCTAACAGGGTTTCCACGTAAAAAAAATCTTGGTGTTATGTGTGTTTTTGATGTGTTGTTGATTCATCCTTTCATTGATATTGATCAAATCTGAGAATAAGAATTAATAAGTTTAATAAGTTTGAAATTCGGTGACAATTGATTCACCCCCCTCTTAGTTGTTTGCCCTTGTGTTGCCAACAATTGGTATCAGAGCTTAATTCCTTGGAAGAAGTTTAATAGCATGAGGTGATCTGGGATGGTGACATGCAAGAATGATAGTCCGAGATTTGATAGAACAAATTATTCTTTGTGGAAGACTCGAATGGAGTGTCATCTGAGATG
>VDFB02053322.1:0-21520 GCA_007258455.2 Sequoia sempervirens | reverse complement strand
TAAGGAGGTCTTTGTAGCTTTTTGCAAACTTCTTTTGGAGAATATCTCAATTTGTCATTGGATCTATCTAGATTCCCCTCCTCTCCTTTGAAAATAAAAAATTGATACTCAATGAGGTTTACCTACTTCTTTTTATAATGTTGACATGACAAAGAAGATGGGAAGATTACACACTTAATGGATTCCTCCCCATTTTGGCTGGTGCAAACTTAATTTTGATGGTGCTACTAGTGGCAACCCTAACATGGCCAGTGGGGGTGGTGTGTTAAGAACCCCCTCTAGGGCTATAGTGGTAGGGTATGTTGGAGGCCTTGGTACCAACATGAATAATTGGGCGAAAAGGATGGATCTCTTGTGGGACCTTAGAATTTCTCTTTCTATTGGAATAAAAAATCTACTCATAGAGGGGGGATCTAAAATCATAATTGATGTAATGAAAGGTACTGCACAACCGGGTTGGGTGCTTGAAGATATTATAAAAGATAATAAAAAAATTCTCATTTTGGAAAAAAAGAGATCAAACATTCTTATCATGTGAGGGAAACCAGGTTGCTGATGTTATGGCTCATCTGGGGATGGACCAAAAGTCTCAATGATGCTGGCACAACTTTTCTAGTCTATCAAATTAAGTTAAAAAACTCCTTACTTTGGAGAGGAACAATGTTATTTCTGCTAATGATAGTTAATGATTCTGGAAACCTAGCCCTAGGCTTATGCCTTTGGTGGAGGATTATATGCTAAAGAGGGAAAATTTAAATTTTTTTCCCATTAGAGTTTTAAAATGGGAATACTTTGTCTCCTATTTGCTACATGTTGATGTGGATGTTGATTTTGTGGAATGATACGAGACTTGATTCTAGATGGGTCTAAAATGTTGTGGTGGCTCACCCTACTAATGTGGCTCCTCCACATTTAGCTTAATCATATGCAGGTGGTGGTGTATTGCCACATTTATGGAAATTATAATATTGTACTCATTAGAGGGTTGATAAGACTTATATAATCATTTCCCAGCTCACCTAGAAATATTTAAGCTTAATCATGATTGTAATCACTAGTATAATTAAAAACCTTCATAAATCTTCTCAGAGTGTTATTTTTCTAGCTTTTCACCATTCTATGGGACATGTGTATAAGGTCTGTGGAATCATAGAATTGAATCTAAAGTCTTTTACCATCTGTCATATGACTAGTACAATCATCCTTGTTGGCATTGTCCTTCAAAGGTCTACACATGGCGGTGTTTTTCTAGATTTCTGCCTTTTTGTGGGACACTTGTATGAGGTCTACAGAACTGTGAAAAAGGATTTGGAATCTTTGTATAGTAGTGACAAGAATTGTATAACCATCCAACCTACTTGAAAAGATTCCAGTTTAATTTTTCTTGTGATTGTGATTACTGGCATGAGACAAGATTTTATTACTATTACCACTGACATTGAGAGACATGATCAACTCTTGATTCAAAGGATGATTTGTAATAATTATATTTTCTCTTCGATGGGGTTTTATAGTTATTACTACTTTGGCATGGGTTTTTATCCTTTATTCTCTCTTAATTACACTCATTGCTCGAACCTCTAGCTTTTGTGTAAGCTCTTGAGAAGATCTACTATCCTTTTGCAAACTCTAGTGTTCTGCTAGGAAAGGATGGGTGGGGATAGAGTTTGTAGTGAACATAGTCCTTGTGAAGAATTATCCTTTTATGCCACTATTTGGCATATTTGTGAAGGCAAGGTTGCTTCTTTCTTGGAATTCCTAAAGGGATATGATGAAAGTATGTCCATTCAATTTGCTCACTCTTGGGACTCGAGGAAAGTTAAAGTTGGTGGAATTTCCTTTGAGGTTGATGAAGATTTGAATGCACAAGTGATAAGAATGAATAAAAAGGGGAAAAATGGAAAAAGTACATGAAAATGTTGAATAATGATAGTTTAATTATTTTTTTCAAGGAGGGTGAACAACCTATTAAAATGCAAGGTGGTTTTGACAAGAAAAACTTCCTTCGCTATGGGATAAGGTATTCCTCGTGCTTATGAAGTTTTTTACTCTTGAAGGTAGATTCAAGTGATGATATTTTTACCACTTCCCACTCAACCATTCTGCCATAAGGTGTTGTTAAGCTTCCCTTTCTACCTATTAACCTCCCTAAAAAGCTCTATTATGGATGTCTTCGATTTGAATCAAAGATACTTGGAAAAATATCCTATTCCCCTCCATCAAGGTCTTATCATGTACCTTTACCAATTCCATATTTCCCTATACTTGCAAGAGAAAAATCAAGCTATTTTAATTGAGGAAACCCCCTACTTTCCCTCAAGTTGTGACCATTTCGGCCCCTCAGGGAAAAAATAAAGGTAAATTGAAGAAGCCTTCTATTTCTGATCATACCTCCCCTTCACAAAAGTTCTTGGGTGATGCTACTACTCAGTCTTCCACCCTGTCTAACCTTATTGAGGATGATGGACTGAGGGATACCATACTCAATCACACACCTAAAAAAAGGTACAAGATCATAAGGCAATGAAGACAATGGTTCTTTTTAAGTCCCAAATTGAAATGTGAGAGTTGGAAAGACACTTGATGCAAGTTGTATGTTACTTTTAAGACCAATGATTGTGAAAATGCAAGTTCTTTTTAACCCAAATGAGTGAGAAATGCCATATTTTTGTTCATTTTAAGCCCATGAATGTAAATGCAAGTTGTGGTTAATTTTAAGCCCAATGAGTGTGAATAAACCAAAATATATTGCAAAATGAAAGCTCCTATCTAAAACAAAAATCATGCAAAAGATAGGTTAGTAACTCCAAATACAAATGTCTCCTCCAAAACTAAGCCACATGTTGTAAACTAGAGATTAGTAATAGAAAAACTCCTAGTCTATCGAATGAAAATGACATAAACTTAAAATTCCTAACAAAACCCTATTTCAAAATGAATAGGCAAATGTGGTGCAAAAAGCAGCAAATGCGGCTCATTGGTTCAACATAGATGTGGTGTAGAAGATAGGAACTATGGATTTCAGAATGTTGACTGTAGTGAATGGTCAAAATCAATTGTGGTGAAGCCCTCAATAGATGCATCACACCAACCTAGGAGCTACAAAACACTTAAATCAGACAATTTGACAAAACCAAAAAACTGATATGATGAAATTGTGATATACAAGTGTTAGAATAAAAATAGAGTTGAAAAATAATAGAAAAACCTAAAATTAGATTTAATAAACATATTTTCTCTATATCTAAACAAATGTGGCATTCAAGGTAGCGATTGCAGTTCTCTGGATTTTGGTGAATGCATTGTTTGGGCTCCTAGTTGTAGTTCAAACCTAAAACTCAAAATTTTAAAAAATTCTTACAAATTTGGTTAGTTCATGTTGGGTTCACCAATGTAGATTAGGGAAAAATCAAGGTTAAGTTAATAAATCATCAAAATTAAAATCCTAAAGCCCTAAACCAAAAATGAAGCACAATCCAACATAGAAACACAAACATAAAATAATATTACCTATTCCATGGTTGATTCACCTCCATTGTCCTCCATTTTTCTTTATATGCTTGATTTCCCTCAAATTTGAGTATGCAACAATAGCCTAATGAAAATGATAGCAAAATATTGAAGAGTGTACTTGTCTCCTTTGATAGCAATAGTCTAGGTATGGTTGAAATGACAATGATAGGTGTCTTTTATAGAAAGTCAATTTGGAATGGAGGGCTAAGATTAAAAGCTAATAAGATATGACAATCAATGGCCATGATTGAAAGATTTAGTGCAAAATAGGGTTAGGGCCAAATCAAGGCAAAGATAAGACTAAGTTAAGGATGGATAGTTGAGATTAAATTATAAAATAATTCAATCAAGGGTGGAAATTAAATGAGATGTGAAGAGACAATAATGGCATGGATAAAGAGGTTGGCACAAAAAAAGAGGTTGTTGGAGGAAATTAAATAATTATAAATCATTTAATTTAGGAGGGAAAGTGAATAATTAAATAATGAAAATATTATTTAATTATAGAAGACATGTGATAGGTTGACCTTTTGATTAAATAATGATTTAACTCAAAAGTGGGAAGAAAAGGACAAATCAATAGCCAATTAAATAAATAAAATTTATTTAATTGATGAAAGAAAAGGATAATGAATAACTAAATAATTAATAATAATTATTTAATTATAGTAGAAAATGACAAATAATTAAATAGATAAATAAAATCTATTTAATTACAAAGGAAAGGGGACATTAGAGATGCAATTAAATAAATAAAATGTATTTAATTAATTGAAAAGAAGAATAAAAGGATAGAAATGAATTAATTAAATAATTAATATTATTTAATTAATAGAGGAAAGGGGAACCCTATTGAACATGTAAGGGAGTTCCACGTGGCTTTGATAGACATTGCATCAGAACATACATATCTCATGAGAGTATTCCCTAGGAGTCTCACAAGATAAGCATTAGAATGGTTCACCCATCTACCTTCCGACATAAGAACATGGGACGGACTAGCCGATAAATTTATCACTCACTTTGCTTACAAAATTGATAATGACATCACCATAGCCACACATGTCATACAAAACAAGAAGGTGAGTCATTCATAACATTCTTCTAAAGATAGAGGAGCTTAGCTAGTCGATGTCTTGTCAATATCCTTGAGAAACAAAAGATTATCATGTTTGTAGAAAACTTGATTAGGGGCCTCAAATATCAACTGCAAGCCCATTGTTGCACCACATTTGTTGACCTAGTGGAAAAAGGCACCATACATGAGAAGGACATTATTTTGAAAGGAGAACTTAAGACATACAACAAAACTCAAAATTCCCAAGGCACCTCAAATGACAAAAGTAAATATTGGGCTTGAAATAAAAATGCCATAAATGACAGAGTTGTCGATGTAAAGGTAATACATGTTGGTCCTACAATCACACTTAAAGGACCTAACACATCAAAAAACCCACCATGTGTCCATGAACAAACAATAAATTCCATTCAAAACACTCAAGAACAAAGATCTCAAAGGATTTTTTTAACAAGATGCAAGTACGCTCCCTTAGGGGTGTTGGATGTTGTGGCTATATTGTTGATATCTAGTTGTCATTGATGTCAACACTATTAGCATTATTGTACTGAAGGCTATATATGTCAAGGATATTGAGAAAATTGTGAAAGAAAGAGTTACAGGTTGTCAGTGGAATAGTAAAGGTCATGAAGGTATTTTGTTCTGAACGTTGTAGATCAGTTGTTGTGGAATAAAGGGTTTATTGTTCAGAGTATCTAGTTCATCTACCAAAAGTTTCAGAGGTTCACGTGAAGAATTGGTCATGTTGTGTTCTGATAGTGTTTATGTGGTCTTTGTCAGTGTTCCTGATTGAAGTGTGTGTAATTCTAGTAATCTCAATTATTCTGGATGCCTCTTTGTTAGTTCCTAGTGTTTTTGGATGTTTCTAGATCATTCTCCATCATTCTTGTATGTTTGTGTTGAACGGTGTGCTCGTGGTCAAAGCTTTTTCTTGTGCATGTTTAGGTTTTCATGTTCCTAGCCAACATGACAGTGGTAATGTGTTTTGGATCCTTTTGAGATTAAAATTTGAATGTTTGGCATGCTCATGAATATTTTTTTGGGTCACATCATTGTATTGGCCAATGGTGTTTAATTTACATTGAAAATTTAATTGTTAATTTGGGCTGACATTGTAATTGTATTTTATTTTTCTGGTTGACTAAGAAGTTAATGTAATTCCATGATACAAATATATATGATTGACTGGTTGAGCAAAGTTAGTGTGTGTGTGAAGGGAGAGAAGCCAGAGATAGTGCAAGTGTACGATAACTGATCTATTCATTCAATTACAAAGGAGAGTGAGAGTGAAGAGTGAAGGAGTTTTTTTGTGCTTAACTAGAACTATAATCAGGCTTGTGTAGAAGCTATTTTCTTAGTTCATACCCTTCGAATTTAATCCTATTTTATATTGTTGGGTAGTGAGCCACTTTTTTATTTGAGCAGTGAGCTCTAGGTCATGTGCCTAAATAAATGTGCATTCACCTGACTATTTTCATTATACTTTTAACAGTGTATAATATTGTGGACTAACATCCACCGTGGTTTTTCCCCTAACAAGGTTTCCACGTAAAAAAATCTTGGTGTTCTCTGTGTTTGTGATGTGTTGATTGTTTATGGTTTTTTGGTCATTCACCGATATGATTGCTAAGCAGTTATAAAAGCTTAATATTCTCAGGACAACTCCATCACCTCCCCTCAGCCTCTATCCTTTTGTTTTTCCAACAATTGGTATCAGAGCAAGTTCCTCTAAAAAAGTTTAAAAGCTTGAGGTGATCTGAGATGGCATCATACAAGAAGGGAAGTCCTAGATTTGATGGAAAAAAATACTCACTATGAAAAGCTAGGATGGAGTGTCATCTGAAGTGTATTGGTGAACCCTTCTAGAAGATTACTAAGAATACATATGTTATTCCCTCGTAATTTGGTCCTTCCATTGTTGATGAGATTAAAGAGGCCGAGAATAATGTTAGGGCTATGGAAGCATTGTTGAGGCTCTAACAGATTCAGAAATGACAAATGTAATAGGTATGAAGACAACTCATGAGATTTGGATGAAGTTGGAAACTTTGTATGAAGGAGATACACATGTGAAGATGGCTAAGCTACAGAGCTTGAAAGGTAAGTATTAAAATTTGAAGATGGTTGAAGATGAAAATATTTCCTCTTTTATGCAAAGAGTAAATGAACTAGTGATGGGTATTAGATGTGTCGGTGGTACCTTGGAAGAGGAAGAAATTGTAGCTAAAATACTCAAATAATTGCCTCCCTCTTATAAAGCAAAGGCTCATGCTATTGAAGAAACTAGATCATTGATGGATATGACAAGAGATACACTAATTGGTAAAATTGTTGCCTTTGAATTGAGTGAATTTGGCGAATCTGTTCCCAAGACTGAAACTGCATTTAAGGCTACTGTGTTCAGAAGAAACAAGCAAAGATATGATCCAGGGGAATCTTCTAGAAAGTCATTCAAGTATGAAGAAGAAATGAGATAGCTTGAAGATGAAGGAAGAGAAGTAGAAGAATTGGAAGCACTAATTGTGAAGAAAGAAGGCAGAGGACAAGGTAAGTATAAAGGAGTGTTGCCTATTAAATTTTTTTCCTACAGTAACATAGGTCATTTTGTATCAAGATGTCCTGAAAAAGTTCCTAGATCTAAGCCTAAAAATTCTAGATTCCAAAAGAAATGTTACTATGTTGGAGGAGTGGCTGATGATGAGTCTGATAAAGATAATGGAAATGAAGATGAATGGGTTTTCATTACTACCATTGAAAATAGTCACGCGGCTAGTAAATCTGCTAAAGTTGAGAAAGCTCTTACAGTCCGAATTGAAGATAAGGATGAGTGGGTTGTTGGCAATGGATGATCACATCATATGGTTGGTGACAAAAGAAAATTTTTAAGTCTAGAAAAGTATGACGGTGGGGCTATAAGATTTAGAGATAACAATGCTGGTGTGATTCGTGGCAGAGGATCTATTTATATTGGTGGTAAGAACAACACTGATGATGTTCTTTATGTTGAAGGGTTGAAGCACAACTTATTGAGTTTTGGACGGATGGTGGACAAGGGTTATGATCTTTAGTTCAAAGATGGAAGATGTAGGATACTTGGAAGCTCTGGAAAGATAATTGCTTCATGTAAAAAGATAGAAGGTAATATTTTTCACGTGAATACTACTAGTGAAAGTTGTTTAATTGCTCAAGTACATGAAAGCTGGTTATGGCATAGGAGGCTGTGTCATGTGAATTTTGATAACATTGTTAAAGTAAGTTCCACTCAAGCAGTAAGAGATTTACCTAAGTTGGTGAAGCCTATTAACACAATCTGCAAGGAATGTCAGATGGGAAAACAAACTAGAGTCTCCTTCTAGAGCAAACATCATACAAATGGTTTGATGGAGCTGGTGGATCTTGATCTCTGTGGTCCCTCCAGAGTCAGAAGTCTTCATGGTGAAACATACTTTATGTTGCTTATTGATGATTATTCTAAGATGATATGGGTAGCTTTCTTAAGAGAAAAGTGTGAAGCATTAGAAAAGTTCAAAAGTTTCAAAGATATGGTAGAGAATGAGAAAGGTCTAAAAATAAAATGCTTAAGGTTCGACAGAGGTGGTGAATTCACCTCCAGGGATTTTAATTCCTTTTGTGAAGAGCATGGGATCAGAAGATAGTTATCTGCCCCCCGAAGCCCACAACAGAATGGAGTTGCAAAGAGAAAGAACAAAACAATTTTGGATGCTACTAGAACAATGATGATAGAAGGAAATGTCCCTCACATCTATTGGAGTGAAGTTGTAAGTACTATTGTGTACACTTTGAACTGGGTAAATGTCAATGGTAATTCTGGTAAGAGTCCTTTTGAGCTATGGTTTGGCTATAAGTCTACTATTAAGTATTTCAAGATCTTTGGAAGTAAATGCTATATTAAGAGAGATGAGGATATAGGAAAGTTTGATGTAAGAAGCGATGAAGGAATATTTCTAGGTTACTCTACCAAAAGCAAGGCCTACCGGTGCTATAATAGAAGATTAAGAAAGATGGTTAAGAGTGCAAATGTCAGAGTTGATGAGGACTCTGCTAGATCATCTAGATATTGTGGATATGATTCAGATGAAGACAATACAAACCAAGGGAAGAATACCCAAACAAATAATCAACTTTAGATTGTGCCATATGTTCCGGTGAAACAACCTCAATTTGTTCTGATAAATCAAGTAAGTTAGGAAGCAAAGACAAGTACAAGTGCAGAACAAAGAACAGTATAACCGAAAGCTTGATCCATGGTATGTAAAGCTAAACCATTCCAAAAATCAAATCATAGGAGATAAGAGTAAAGGTGTGCAAACTAGAAGGAAGATAGAAAAAGAGTATTGCCTAATTTCCTCGATTGAACCTAAAGATGTCAATGAAGCCTGCAATGAGAAACATTGGATGGAAGCTATGAAAGAAGAATTGATGTATATTGAAAAGAATGATACATGGACACTTGTTCCCAGACCTAGAGATAAAAATGTGATTGGTACTAAATGGGTCTTTCAGAATAAGCTGAATGAACAAGGTGAAGTGGTCCGAAATAAAGCAAGACTGGTATGTAAAGGGTATTCACAAATGGAAGGTATTGATTTTGAAGAAACCTTTGCCCCTATAGCCAGAATTCAAGTTGTTAGATTATTTCTTGCTTATGTTGTATATAAGAACTATAAAGTCTATCAAATGGATGTGAAGTCAGCCTTTTTGAGTGGAGAACTAGAAGAAGAAGTTTACATTGAACAACCAGATGGATTTCAACTAACTAATAAGGAATACATGGTTTTCCAACTGAAGAAAGCTCTATATGGACTTAAGCAAGCCCCCAGAGCCTGGTATGCTAGACTGGACAAATACTTACTGAAGCTTAGATTCAATAAAGGTACTGCTGATAACAACTTGTATTTCAAGTTGGATCAAGAAAAAGAGTTGACTATTGAGGTCTTTGTTGATGACACTATTTTTGGAGGAGATGATAACTTGTGTATGAAGTTTGTCGATGAAATGAAGAGTGAATTTGAGATGAGGATGATTGGAGAGATGAAGTTCTTTCTAGGATTTCAAGTTACTCAGTTAGACAAGGGGATTTTCATATCTTAGTCCAAATATATGAGAGAGGTGCTGAAGAAGTTTGGTATGGAAGATTCAAAACCTGTTGGTACTCCCATGATAACCGGATGCAAGTTAACACAAAATGATGACTCTCCTAAGGAAAATCGACAAGATATAGGTCAATGATTGGTGGATTGCTTTATTTAACTCATCTCAGACCAAACATAATGAATGTTGTATGTATGGTTGCTAGATTTCAGGCTGATCCAAAAGAATCACATGTGATTGTTGTTAAGAGAATCTTAAGATATCTAAAAGGAACAATTGTTTTTGGACTTTGGTATCCTAAGGATGATGATCTCACTTTGAGTGCATATACTGATGTGGATTGGGCAGGAGATGTAGATGACATGAAAAGTACTAGTGGTGGTGTCTTCTTCCTAGGGAAGAAGTTGGTGTCTTGGTTGAGTAAAAAATAGAATTCCATTTCTCTATCTACTGCTGGAGCAGAGTATATTGCTGCTACAAACAACTGTACTCAAGTGATATGGATGAAACAGATGCTAAAAGATATCAAGGTGATATATGAAGAGCCTATTTCTATATATGTGAAACTCAAGTGCAATAAACATTTCAAAGAATCCTGGTGCTACACTCTAAAACTAAGCATATATCCATCAAGTTTCACTTCTTGAGGGAGAAAGTAAATGAGAAAGAAGTCAGACTAGAGTATGTGCCTACCAAAGAATAGGTTGCAAACATTTTCACTAAGCCATTACCGAAGGATACTTTTGAATATCTCAGAGAAATGGTAGGGGTGATTACCCCTCCTGATAATAACTAAGAGATGCATTTAATTACATCAATTTGTATGCTTCAAAGCTATATTTCTTGATCCGATTGATGTTTTTGTGGCTGCTACTCAGGGGGAGTAGTCAAATGTGCAGATATGTGGTTCAGAGCTTGTATGTGGAAAGGTAATGCTTACCTTTTCCATTGATGTCAAAGGGGGAGAAGAGTCATGTGAAAAACTGAGAATTATCTAGGGAAAAGAGTCTTGTGGGGAGAAGAACATGTAGAAGAAGTTGAGGAAGAAGAGTTAGAATCTAAGAGGGAGTAAGTACTAATTGAGAGTTGTGTTGATGGTTTTTTTCACATCATGTGTTGCCATCAATGCCAAAGGGGGATATTGTTGGATGTTGTGGCTATATTGTTGATATGTGGTTGTCATTTATGTCAACACTATTAGCATTATTGTACTAAAGGCTGTATATGTTGAGGATATTGAGAAAATTATGAAAGAAAGAGTTGCAGGTTTCCAGTGGAATAGTAAAGGTCGTGAAGATATTTTGTTCTGAACATTGTAGATCAATTGTTGTGGACTAAAGGATTTATTTTTTAGAGTATCTAGTTCATCTACCAGAAGTTTCAGAGGTCCGTGTGAAGAATTGGTCATGTTGTGTTCTGACAATGTTTTTGTGGTCTTTATCAATGTTCCTGATTGAAGTGTGTGTAATTCTAGTAATCTCAATTTTTGCGGATGGCTCTCTGTTAGTTCTTGGTGTTTGTGGATGTTTCTAGATCATTCTCCATTATTCCTGTACATCCACATTGATCAATGTGCTTGTGGTCAAATATTTTTCTTGTGCATGTTCAGGTTTTCATGTTCCTAGCTAACATGATGGTGGTAACATGTTGCAGATCCTTGGAGATTAAAATTTTAATGTTTGGCATGCTCATGAATATTTTTTTGGGTCGTATCCTTGTATTGGCCGACGGTGTTTAATTTGCATTGAAATTTTAATTGTTAATTTGGGCCGACATTGTAATTTTTTTTTTTGGCCGAATAAGAGGTTGATTTAGTTCCATGATATGGATATATATGAGTGATTGGTTGAGAGAAGTTATTGTGTGTGTGAATGGAGAGAAGCCAGAGATAGTGTAAGTGTGCGATAATTGATCTATTCATTCGATCAGAGAGCAAAGTGAGAATGAAGAGTGAAGGAGTTTTTCTATGCTTAACTAGAACTGTAATTAGCTTGTGTAGAATCTATTTTCTTAGTTCATACCCTCCAGATTTAATCCTATTTTATATTGTTGAGAAGTGAGCCCCTTTTGTATTTGAACAATGAGCTCTAGGCAGTGTGCCTAAATGCATGTGCATTCACCTTACTATTTTCATTATACTTTTAATAGGGTATATTATTGTGTACTAACATCCACTGTGGTTTTTCCCCTAATAGGGTTTCCACTTAAAAATCTTGGTGTTCTCTGTGTTTCTAATGTTTTGATTGTTTATGGTTTTTGGCTCATTCATCAGATCTAAGATTAAGTTAAGTTAGAAAATTTTAATAATCTGTGACAACTGATTCAACCCCCTCTCAGTTGTTTGTCCTTGTTTTGCTAACAAGGGGACCCATTGAATCAGTTCTCAAACAACACTTGTAGTCATAAGTCATACAACTTCCTAAGGAAAAACCTTATGATCTAAGGAAATTTAAACCTTCATGGTGGGATGATAATTCCTTTTGTGATTATCACTGTGCTAAAGGAAATGCAACTTCATGATGTAGGCAACTCAAGAACACCATACAAGACCTTATCAAAAAGGGTATCATAGAAGTGGATAGTCAACAAAAAACCTCTAATAAGGATCATACCATTTTTACAAATCCCTTGCAAGACCATGGGATAGGAAATACCTATAGTTTGGGTTCAAAGACCAATAAGCATTCCAACTAGATCAATGTTGTTTATGACTACACTACTATAAATCACATTTGAACTGCAGGTGACTATGTCAATACCATTACCATTAAAAACCCACCAGAATGTGTAGTAAACACATGATGAACCAAGGTGACCATACAAGGTGCTCCCCCTAAACAACAAACAAAGTCCCAATATAACCTATTAGACCACTTGGGGAAAAAACTTGCTCAAATACCATCGTTGAGTTGCTTTGTATCTCTCTCGAGCACAAAGTTTCTCTTGAAAAATATTTACAAGACACTTCCGTACCAACTGACCTTGATGTTAATCACTTCCAGAAAATGGTGGGATAATTAGCCAACACTCACCATGTCACTTTTTCAAACCAAGATTATTCATCCCAAAAGTCCAGTCACAATGACCCTTTGCACCTAGAAGTCTTCATTTATAAACATAAAGTAAGATGAATCTTGGTAGATGGTGGAGTAGGATTAAACATTTGCACTCTTAAATTAGTTAAGGAATTGGGATTCTCTATAGCTTGTGTGGATACAAAAAATAACATTATCGCAAAATCCTATGATGATGAAGAGTGTTCCTCCAAGGGCATCATAACAATCTTAATTAGAGTTGGATCCACAATATTAGACACCACATTCCAAGTCTTGGACCTAGATCTCCCATACAATCTCCTCCTTGGTTGACCTTGGATCCATGCCATGAAATGTGTTTCATCCACCTACTATCAATGCCTATTAAATTTTCCCTACAATGGTACCAAGATCAAAATAGTTGGTTACTCTGACCCATTTCAATATTGTAGCAATCTACAAGGAACGCTATCCAAAAAACAAGTTCCAATAAATCAGGAAGCTTCATTATCTACCTCTTCTCATTACATTGATCCCTCCACCTTATCAAAAGCATCCACCTCCAAAACTCCACCTCTTGATCGTAAAATCTAGATCCAAGATAAGGGGTGTGGTGAATATCATATGAAGAAATCCTATTGCATCATTCAACTACTGGTATCACCTAAGACCTATGGAAAACCGTCAATAGTCAAAAGGAATCTATAATCACTATTCAAGTATCTCCTACTACCTTTACAATGTGGGAAGAACTAATCAAGGCAGCCATCAATGAAGAAGATGTCTCAACATGGTTATATAGAGAAGAAGAAGAATAAAATGAACACAAACAAATCCCAACCAAACAGTATGGAAAAGGCTTTAAAATCATGTAGAGAAAATGTTATATGGACACAACAGACTTTTCTTAAACAAAAATGGGATGACAGAACCTTTTCTAGTGTTTAAGAAACCAAAGGGCTTAGGACTAGGGTTAAAATAAATAAAGATAGGCACTCCTATTACTAAGGTTCTTTCAAGTGAGGAAGTGAATGCTCCAAAGGATATCAAGACATCTGTGACACTTGATCCATCTGAAATATCCAAGACATCTGAAGACTATGTCAAGACCGACTCTGATGTATGAGAATGGGACTCTTGCAAATCTAGTGACTACATCATAGCTAAAATATTTTAAGGCCTTGACCTATCTAATACCTTGACCAAAGATCCTGACAACACTTTCATATTCACCTTGTCCACCCATTCACTAAACCTTGACAATATTGATGATGGCATGCCCGTAGTGTACCCACAATTGATAGACTAGGACCAACAAGGACCACTCATCCTAGACATATTTGGAAATGATGAAGCAATCATAGAGTTCATGGGATTACACAAAAGAATTCCTAAAAAATATCATAAAGTTGGATTTACCATAGAATTGGATAACACAATATATTTTGGGGAGTATGTTCGCCCCTCCAGTCGCACAAATGAGAATGACAAAATAAAAAAAAAGTAAGGTCTCTAGGTGAAAACCACAACGTGCCTCTTGACCATGCAAAAGTAAAAAGTAAGGACACATCCAAGGGTGAAAACCTCTCTGAGGCACCCAAGGATGGAGGGTTGGACACACTTCCCATAAACCAAGAGAAATCACCCATGCTCATTGAACTAACTATAGAAGTCAATATAGGCACAACAAAATCCTAAGATTGTCTACTTCACAACATCATTGATAGATTCAAAATTTCAAAAGTTTTGTGCCTTTTTCACATAACATCAAATCGACTTTGCTCGGTCATATGTCGATATGTATGGTTTAGATCTTGAGTTGGTTTTACACCACTTTCCATTGTTTCCCAATTCAAAACCAGTTAACCAGAAGCTTAGGAAAATGCATCCATAGATTGCCTTGTTGGTCAAAGTTGAGCTGAAGAAGTTATTAGATGTTGGTTTCATTTTCCCCATCAACTGTGCCGAGTGGACTTCTAACTTAGTACAAGTGAAAAAATCAATAAGAGGAATCTACATATGCACTTATTTTTGAGACTTCAATAATGCATGTCTAAAAGATGATTTCCCCTACCAAACATTGACATTATTGTGGACTTAACAATAGGATACAAGATGTTGTCCCTCATGGATGGCTTCTCAGGATACAACCAAATTAGAATAGCCCTTGAAGATCAACACAAGACAACCTTCACCTACCCCCTAGGGAACATACTACAAGAATGTCATGCCTTTTGGACTAAAAAATGTTTGGGCCACATATCAATGGGAAATGACTATGATCTTCCACGACCTCATGCACACTTTATGGAAGAGTATGTGGATGAATTATTGGCTAATTCATTGACAAGGGGTGATCATCTGCAAGTACTAGATAAAATCTTCAAGAGACTAGAAGAATATGAAGTACGACTAAATCCTAAGAAATGTGTATTTGGAGTGACATCAAGAAAACTCCTAGGATACATTGTTTCTCAATGAGGCATTGAAGTCAACCCAACCAAATTCAAAGCTATAATAGACATGTCACCACCTACCAACATTAGTCAACTACAATCATTACAAAGAAGACTCTAGTCCACCAAAAGGTTCATAGCACAACTAGCAGAAAAATGTCATCCATTACAATGCTTGCTTAAGAAAGGGGCACCATTCATGTAGATATAAAAGTTACAAGAATCTTTCCAATAGATTAAGGATTACTTGTCAACACCACCAGTCTTGATGTCGACCGTTGATGGAAGACATCTTGTACTTTACATATCAGCAACCACATCAACACTAGGGGGTATTATTTGCACAAAATGATGATGAAGGTAGAGAATGAGCAATCTATTATATTAGTCATACTTTAGTGGGATACAAACTCAACTACAATCCAATTGAACATTCCTATCTTATAGTAGTTTTTTCTAATCAAAGACTTAGGAACTATATGTTGAATCATCAGACAAAACTGGTAGCCAAAATAGATCTATTGAAGTACCTTCTTAGTAAAGCAACATTGATAGATTGGTTAGCTAAATGGGTCATGATACTAAGTGAATATGACATCCAATATGTTGAACAAAAATAAATAAAAGGACAAGTCATAGCCAACCAACTCGTAGATGTACCTACCAAAGTAGATCACACATTAGTATCATATTTTCATGATGAGTCTATTTTCACACTAAACACTCTTTCCACATGGAAGTTATACTTTTATGGATCTCACACAAGGAAACACCATACCTAAATCATTCAGGATTGCTATCCCTTGCACAAACAACATAGAATAATATGAGGCTCTGCTCATAGGACTACACATGACCATCAAATGGAAAACAAAAAGTCTTCATGTGTATGGTGATTCACAGTTGGTAATCTGACAAGTCAATGATGATTATGACACAAAGGATGAAAATTTCACTCCCTATATGTTGCAAGTATGAAGGAAGTATGATGAAGGTGTTGTCATTGATGTCAATTGGTTAACTAGTTCTTAACTAGTTCTTATTGTCATTGATGTCATGGATAATGGTTATTTGTTGTATATGTAAAGGATATTGAGAAAATTGTAATGAAGGAAGGTTGTGGGTGTTCATTTGTTGCTCTAATATTTGCTCCTATGTTCATGTGGTTCAGATATGTTGGTCATGGTTGTTGGAAGTTTCTATATCCAGGATTTAGGCTTCTAGATTATTGTACAGTGTGAGTTTTGTTCATCAGTTGTGAATTGTGATTTTTAGGGTATCTGGCTGAGATCTGGGAGAAATTTAGTTGCTTCAGATTTCTTCGTGTTTGATTCATATGACTTGCGGTTTTGGAGTTAAGGTGATATGATTATGTTGAAGATAATTTTGTTATTTGGAAGGATTGGATTGTGCTAAGGTTTTGTGTTCTTAATTGATTTATGTTTTTAACACTAGTTTGGTTGAACTTGTGTTTAACACTACTTTCAAAGGTTATGGAAGAATTTTGAAGCATGTGATTGGGTTGCATTCATTCTAATTCCACCCTAGAATGTTTTGGTGCTGACCTAGTTTAGATTTGTAAATACAAATGGTGTATGGCCGACTTTGGATATGTTTCAAAGTTGAAGATGGTATAAAAATAGGATGAGATAATTGTGAAAAGTGAAGTGCAAAGAAATAGAGCAAGATAGATGTGAGGTAGATGGGAATCAATTTGTAAGGAATGTGATTGGTGCAGATCAATGCAAACTCTAATTGATGAGTTTCTAGAAGTAGTGAGATGAAGATGTAATTTATCATTCAAGCATTTCTACAAGTGTTTGAGAAAATTGTGGTGGAAATCTCTATTGCATTAATATTTTTTTCTCTATGTAACAAATCTATTCTATCTTTGTATCTATGTGGCAGTGAGCCCTCTAGGTGGTTAATCCTTGTTTGGATAGTGAGTCCTGATTCAGATAGTGAGTCATATTTTGGCAGTGAGCCTTTGTAATCGATTTTGATATTTTCTATATTGTGAGCTAATCCTCACCATGGTTTTTCCCTTATTGGGTTTTCCACATAAATCTAGTGTTATTATTATGTATGTATGATGTGTTGGTTCTTGTGATCATATGGTTTGTCCTTGATGACAAAATCCCTTTCTGTTGATTCTACTTGTTGAAAGTTTCAGATTGGTTTCTCATGCTTTATCTTGGTACAGTTTTGTCTATATGGTTTACATGTCTTGGCATTCAGTGGACAATTTACATTCAAAATTTTAATATCTTATGGTACTGTTCAGTTTGAGCTTCGTGCAGTCTCAGGTTATCTTTTGTACATTGTTTCGATGACAAGAAAGAACATATCGGCGTGAGAATGCCAGGGTCTCCCCGATCCATTTCTCTAATAAACATCTGTGTTGCCTATCGGCAAGAGGTTTCTGATGTCATGATGATTGGATTTTACTTACAGGTAGCTTTCGGTAGGACTTCTCCATTGTTTCGGCGACAGAAAAGGATCATATCGGCATGAGTTATACCGTCGGAATGATGTCTTAGTGAACTCATCATGTCTCCCTGACCGGCAACAAAGGGTGCTCTTCGGCAAGAGGTTTTTCTTCGTTGTAATGTCTTGGTGAACTTACTTTAGTCTTACCGACCGCCGGTGGAAAAATTGCATATTGACAGGAGGTCTCAGCTTTGGTGTAATGTCATAGCGAACCCGTCAGGTCTTGCCGACTAAGTCTTATGAGGGGCTTTCGGCGAGAGGTTGGTATTGTCTCAATGACTCTGAGTGGATAAAGTTTTTTGATATGACATAGTGTGCTCTTTGAGAGGTCTCCCCGACATTGATATGTCTCGGCGATGCATAAAACAAAAGGAACATTTCAATATGACTCGTGCAATGAAGAAAGGTCTTGGCGAGTTTGTTTTCTTATACCGACCGACAACATAAAGGTATACATCTCGGTAAGAGTTAGAGTTTTCAGCGTGAGGTCTCGGTGAGTGACCTCAGGTCTCGCCGATGGAACACAAAAGGACTTTGTCAGCATAGGATCTGACTTGTCTCAATGACACACAAGATGGTGGGTGACTTTTGGTATAATGAAGTATTATCTATATGAGGTCTCCCCAAGAGCGATATGTCACGGCGAACATGAATGATCACGTGGGCTTTCGGTAAGACATAGGATGCTCTACGAGAAGTCACACTGACTATGCATTGTCTTAGTGAAGGCAAATGAAGGATACATCTTGGCGAGAGTGTGTTTTTGTCACAGCGACTCAGAATGGATAAGGTCTTTTGGTGAAACATAATGAAATCTACAAAATGTCTCCCCGACAGCAGAATGTCACAGCGACACATAAGAGATAAAAGGGCTTTCGATGAAACATAATGTGGTCTACAAGAGGTCTTCCCGACTCTGATGGGTCATGGTGAAAGTGATAACTAAGGGGAATGTCTGGCAATTTAATTTCCTTCGGCGAGATTATTTGGATGTCTTGGCGAACGATTAACAAACACTGTCACTAAGGCCGACATGTGAATTTTTATGTATAGTTGCAGGCTGACATCATTGGTTGGCATCAAATCTCAGAATGGTTACATGGAAAAATATTCTCTGAGAATTGGGAGGTTATGGTTCTCAGCTGGTGGGCAGTCATGGTTTTGATGAAAATCTATCAGTTACAATTTGAAATCTCTTGATTCAGCACAAAAATTAAAGCTCTCTGGACAGGCGTTACTCTTGATTTTTACCATCATCTATAGATTGTCATTATTCAACTTCATATTCTAAAATTGGCAAGTGAGTTTCAGTTTCGTGTGAAAAATGCATTTTGAAGACTTCTTCGTGACAAACATACTTGAAACATATATAAACACCAGTGTTGAAAACAATGTAGACTCTCTGGTTGTAATTCTAGAATATTGTTCTTTGGCTGTATCAAAAATGTATTGAAATACTCTGTATTAAAAATCTGAAAAACAAAGATGCAGAGATATATTGTAATATTCTTTTCTATGTAATATTTTAAGGATTCAATTATTGAATCCTTAGGGTATTCTGTAGACGAGAAAACAAAGAGTTATGAGCTTAACTGAAAACAGAGAGATCCTCTGAGACATGATTATTGTTCAGAAATATAATTTGAGGGGTTGGTGCTCCTTGAGATAGATATCTCTAAACAAGGGGTTGGTGCTCCTTGAGTGGGTGCTCAAAAATCAGCCTATAAGGCATTGTGAATAGTTGATTAAAAAGATTAAGCTTGCAAGGAATTTTGGGAGTGGTTTTTATACCCCATGAGGGTTTTCGACTCAGCAAAATATCATGTCTCTTTGTTCTTCTATGTGCTCACTGCTTTATAGTGTTGTTGTTGTTTTAGTTCACTGTTGGGATTATTACTTTTCTCAATTCTATTTATGAATGATTACATTCAACTCATGAATGCGTTAATCAGAGTAATATTGAGATCAAATCTAAGCTATGTTTATGAATTTTTGAAAATTGGTCAAATCTGTTAAGACACTGATTCACCCCCCCCTCTTAGTGTCATTTTAACTCCAACAATTGGTATCAGAGCGTAGGGTCCTCTGATAGGTTTTAATCACCTTGGATTGATCTTGGTCTTGGAGTTTTTTTTTAATGGCACATGCTCAAGACAGTGCCTCTGTAACCAGAGCTCCGTTATTTGATGGAACAGATTATGTGTTCTGGAAAATCAGAATGGAAGCTTTTCTTATTTCTTTTGATGTTGAGGTTTGGAGCATTGTTATAAATGCTTACGATGTACCAGCCTCTATTCCCACTAATCCTGGTGGAAAAAAAGAGGTATGAAACAAATGCCAGAGTTAATCATGCCATCTTGTGTGGATTAACTAAAGATGTGTTCATTAAAGTCATGCATTGCAAATTTGCTCATGAACTGAAAACTTGAAACTATATATCAAGGGAATGAGAAAGTCAAACTATCAAAAATCATTACATTCAAACATCAATTTGAGGAGTTGAAAATGAAGGATGATGAAAAAGTGGTTGAATATTTCCTAAGAGTAGATGAAGTTGTCAATTCAATGAAAGGTCTAGGTCAAGAGGTTAATGAATTTGATGTGGTTACAAAGGTTGTTAGAACCTTACCATACAAATTTGAATCTAAGGTTTTAGCCCTAGAAGAAAAGAAACAATTTGACAAGCTTTACTTTGTGACAACTTGCAAGGAATACTTACCGCTATGAAATGAGAACTAGCAAAACAATTCAACAGAAAAGAAACCGCTTTTAACACCTAAAAAGAAAGAAAAAATTCATCGCGAATCGAAAGGTTCGATTCTAAAGAATCCCATTTGTCAAGACTTAAAAAGGATCAGAAAATATAAGGAAAACCTCCATTTAAATGTTTTAACTGTGGAGGGCCGGTCACTTTGCTGCAAAGTGTTCCTATGATGATCAAATCTATGACAACGAGATAACTAAAAAATAGCCTAAGAAGAAGGCCTTTAAACCTAAACTTCAATTTCAAAAAGAAGAAAAGTCTCATTAGGGTAAGGATGAATCTGATATTGAGTCCAAGATTCATCAGTTGAAGAAGATGAAACTTTGTTCATCGCTGAAATTACTTAGCAAAATGGTTCAAACACTATTGATGTTGAAGAAGGTCAAGTAGATCTTGAAAGTGAGCTGAAATGTGCTTTACAAGAGGTCAAAAAACTCAAAAAAAAGTTCTTGCTCAAGAACATAAACTAGATCAAGAAATGGTCTCTTTGAAAACTCAGCTTGAAGAAGCTAAAAGAGTTGAAGTCTGTCTTTGAGAGGCTGTAAGCTGCAAAGATCAAGAAATTCAAAAAATGGAACTAGAAGTAGTCTACCTTAGGAAGGAAATTGAAAAATATGAAAGCACTTTAAAACTCATTGAGATGCTCAGCAAGCAGAAGCTGTATAAAGATAAAACCAGTATTGGTTGTGAAAAGGGTGAATGTTCAATTGATAATGCTAAACAAAACCCCTCTTCTGAAATCAAGGGTTCAAGTCCAAATCACTCTGATTTTGGTAAGAATCATGTTCAGCCCTTGAAAGGTAATAGATCATCTTACAGATACAATCCCTTCTTTTATGGTTATTGTTTTTTCTGTGACAAATTTGGCCATAAGGTGAGCACATGCAGGCTTATGAATCCTAAAATACCCAGGTTTGGTCTTAGGCAACACTATGGTTTTGTTAGATAGATCAGATGTTTTAAATGCAACACTTTAGGACATTCTGTCAAATAGTGTAGAACTGATCTGGAATCTAAATAGTAGAAAATTAAAAAGGTCTAGAAACCTAAGACTATTAACAACATTGAGCAA